>PVHP010022998.1:0-16170 GCA_004024765.1 Zapus hudsonius
AATCATTGTGCCTTCATCTGTACAGGTCGAAGGCAGTGGTTTTGTTGTTGCAATACTGGGGATTGATTAACCCCAGGGCCTCATAATGCTAGGCAAGTGCTCCCCTACCACCGAGCTGTGTCCCAGTCCTGTCTATGCAGATTGAAATGGCAATGGCTTACAGCTCAAACCTAGTTTCTCAGACTCTGATAAGGAATGTTACTTTTCTATTAAACTAACTGCTTCTCTTCGTCTGTCTTCCCCCTCCCAGCTACAGACCATACAGCTACCGCCACTTTGCACCCCCCACCACCCCTTGCAGCACAGATGTCTGTGACAGTGACTATGCTCCCAGCCGGAGAATGACCTCCGTGGCCACAGCCAAGGGCTATACCAGCGACTTGAACTATGACTCAGAACCTGTACCCCCACCGCCCACACCCCGAAGCCAGTACTTGTCGGCTGAGGAGAACTATGAGAGCTGCCCCCCCTCTCCATACACAGAGCGGAGTTACTCCCACCACCTCTACCCACCGCCGCCCTCTCCCTGCACAGACTCCTCCTGAGGAGGGGCCCTCCTCCTCTGACTGCCTCCACCGGGAAAATGTAAATACTGTCTGGTTGAGATGTGGAGGGGGGGGAGGGAGCTTCTAGAGAAGGAAGATGCAGCCCATGTACAGTTAACATTATAGTGGGAGGGAGGGATACTCAAGATATTTGTACAGAAGAAAAGGATATTTATATATTTTCTTAAAACAGCAGATTTGCTGCTTGTGCCATAAAAGTTTGTATAAAAATAAATTTGTACTAAAAGTTTTATTTTTGCAAACTAAATACACAAAGCATGCCTTAAACCCAGTGAAGTGGCTGAGTACAAAGGAAACAGGAATAATAAAGGCATCACTGACCAGGAATGTCTGGGCTTTATTGATACCAAAAAACAAAGGAAAAGAGGAAATCAAGTCCATCTCCGAGCGGCAACCATAGATGCTTGGAAGTAGCCAAATAGCCTTCAGGTTGACTAATATTTGAGGGCCAACAAGTTAAATCATGAATGAAAAAAAAATACTAACCTTAGACAAGGGCTTTGTTTTCTCTAGGAATCCAGTGGTTTTAGATATTTCAAAACTACATCCTGGGTGTTGCAGGTGAAATCATGTGTCCGTTGTAAGCTACAGGAGCTGTGTGCAAATCTCTGTCCTACCCAGGAGCCCACACTTCTGTCACAAATCATGTTTTCTCTAGGTATTTCACCCTGTTGCCTGCCCCAGCAACTTGTAGGCTCTTTGGCCAAGAGTTTTTTAATCTGAAGAATTGATTAAATTGAACTGACTAAACTAGGAATAGATTTTAATATTTTTCCTGTATCTGTTCACCAGTAGTTTTAGCTCTTCAATTTGACGGCTGATTCTGCACAATGATCAAAAGTTAGCCATACTAGTCTTCTTCCAAGATTGTTTTTCTGCTCCTTTAAATGTCTTTTTACAACACATATAGACAGTGCTTAAGAATTACAAATCTAACCATTATGTTTTTGTTGTAAATTAATCATATATTCTTGGAATACTTTCAACATGTAGTATCACAGTATAAAATAATTTTATGTATATTTTTAGTAAAACATTTAAATGTGTTCTTGTGAGAGACAATCTATTTAAAAAGAGAATTTGTTATTAAGTGTCCCCTGTATTAACTATTTGTGCCATTTCAGCATCCTTTAGACCAGTTTTTATCAGAGCATCTACATACATACCTCCTACTGTGTGACATGAGTCTTCTTCCTGTTAACCACTGTGAATGCTAGGTTGTTTTCAGATTATCCACAGATTATTCTTACAATCACTTTGTATTATTTTATGTGTGTTCTTTCTGATCCTATTATGGATTCAGATGATTTCAACAATTTAACAATGGGGATTAAATGAGAAGGCAGCCTGTGATCTTCTCATCTGTCAGAAGAGAGGAACAGTGCAGGTCCTTGTTACTCGCTGTTCCCAGTGTGCTGTCTATCATGTACGGTGCTGACCTGTGAAATGACTAGACTGCTCGGCCACCTGGTCAGAGTTAGTTTCCTGCTTTTTACACGTGTCTACCACTTCTCTCCTGAAATTTAATTTAAAAACAAACAAAAACTAGTGTGCTTTTGCCTTAACAGTTGTTGGTTAGTTATTGAATAAAATATTTTTATTGTATCTTGGTAAGGCCTCTGTGGATTTAGAATGTAAGAGAAAACAGTTGAAGAAAGGATTTAGAATTTTGGCAGCGGACATAAAAAACTTAAATAAATTTTTTAAAGAGAAGAGTAGTTTCAGAATAATGTCCCGATTGTTGGGGGCTGAGATCTCGAATCAGGTGCACTTGATCGTGACATAAATACACGGCCATCCGTCAAGTGTGTCACATTTCAGTCAGGTAAGCTGCTGGTAGAACAAATCAATCACAGCCTAAGACAGATGGACACAGAACCTCCTCTGTGTCCCACAGGCCCTTGGTGTTTAAATGAATATGGAGGGGTTAGCAATAACTGGGTAGCAGTTAGAATTTGAGAATTCTGTATGTTTACATTTCTAACGTGCATCTTTCTCCGGTGGGCTTCCCGAGGGGAAGTGTGCACTGTATGTCTCATCCAAGTGCTTGGACTGCATGGCAATGGCCTCTTCCTGCAAAATACTAATCTGTGTGCCAATTTGTTTGAAATGACTTGAAGGCAGTTCAGGTTAACCTCAGTATCCTCTTTCGGGATTAGTTGAGTTGGATTCATAATGTTTCTCAAAGTACTTTTTAGTTAGAGGGTTGTCAAACTTGGGAAAGATTTATTGGGTCCTCAGGTTACATGGACAGTTAAGCTTAAGTAAACTGCCTTGATTGTTGAACATAGAGCTTCCATTGGAAAAAATGAAAATAAACTTAAGAAACCACATATTGGGAAATATGAAAAGTTTTAAATTAGGTTATTCTGAATTCATTATTTAAAAGGAAATTGGTAAAATTTCATTAAATTCCATAAATTCCAAAATAAATAGGTTAGCATTTATTTTGAACATATGTCTGTCTTAAAGTATACCTGTTTACTGTTCTAATTCAGAGTATCTAAGAAAGAAACTTTGATGTACCCTATTTCATGTGCACTGCAAACAGCTTTTTTGCGTTGAAGTGGTCCTTTACTGACCCTCCTTCAGAGCCCTGGTCTTCTAAGCTCAGCCCAAGGGGCTGTTGTTACTTAAGGTAGGTAAACGACACTTACAGGAAGCAAACACATCAGTGGTAGAATATTCTTAGGATTGATTTTTTTTTTTAAGTTTTAAAATTAGCCACCATCTATTTTAGCAGTTTTGGAGAGAAATGAGAGTTTTTAGCTGGGCATGGTGGTACACGCATTTAATACCAGCACTCGGGAGGCTGAGGTTGAAGGATCTCTGTGAATTCAAGGCCAGTCTGAGACTACAGAATGAGTTCCAGGTCAGCCTGAGCTAGAGCAAGACCCTACGTGGAAGAAAAGAAAAATAGAGTTTTTAAAATAATTTTCATTTCCTGGAGGGGAAGCTTTGCAAGTTCAGAAATAAAAGTCTCAGGCTTCTCACATTCCCAGTGTGCCCCACTTTAAATAGTCAGCGTGGCTGTGGCCTCCACGGCCTGTCTAGAGTGGATATTTGTGAACTTCTGATGATTGGCACATTTGGGGATCCACAAATGAGATTGTACACGAGTGTAGACAGGGACTGAATCTTCAAAAGTCTATAGTTGATTCTTGCTTAAAACAATCAGAATTCTTAAGCTCAAGAAATTTGTTTTTCTTATCCCAAGCCTCAAATAGATCAAGAGAAATGACATTATTTTTGGAATCACTGTTAACAAATGTGGGGTGGTATTACTTTATGATGGTGTCAAAGCTTGACTTTTGAAATTCTGTGTTGAGTTTTGGACTTCATAAAATTATACTGTGATGACTTTCAGATTAAGACCATTGTGAATCCATATTGTAGCTCATTCTCTGATTTGATTCTATTTCTACTATAGCCTAAGTTATACCCAAATGGCAAGGGGAGGTAGAGACTTAGGTTTAGTGTAATAACTTGCCAAATTACTATCTACCCTTACCTCCTTCGACTGAGGTAAACCTTTTTGTTTGATCATAAGGCATTCATAAACCAGTCTTAATTTTATTCTTGAAGAAAACCCCTCATGATTTTTCAGACAGAAGTAAAACTGACTATAAGTATTCCAGAAAAAGAAAGCAGAAAGAGCCTACACATTGTTCTATGAATCATTTCCCATCATCACTTAGGGTTGCCCAGAAGTTAACACCAGAGTTGCAGACAGCATGCTTTTGCTTAACTGTCCATTTTGACCTTTGTTTTGTTTTGAAGTAAACATATAAAAAGATCAGGTATATGGACATATGTTTATATCAATACCTAAATAAGGGAATTAAGAGGAAAATAAAGCGTGGGCAGAATGATTCAATCCAGGAATCAGGAGGTTAATAGCGTGGGTCAGTGAGGGGAGGTGAAGAGGAAAGAGGATGCCATGAGCTTCAACTGGACTGGCCTTCCTTGCAAGTGAAGGATCTGGCACTGCTTTTCTGTGTTCGTCCTCCGTGATGTGTGTCTTCAGCTTTAATCTTTGTCACTGTCTTAAAGTCAGCTGGTGTTTCTTGTACATCGACTTTGGTACGATGGTGCTTTGCAAGGATGTATTTATATTATAATGGCCAACATTTGGCCAGCCCCTGCCCACCTATTCACGTCCCTCTTTTGTAAAATAAGTGCTTTAATTATAAGTGTACAAATGCCTTGTATAAACCCCCTTTTTTGATTATTACAATAAACTGAATTGTAACAAATGAAATGTTGATTTTTATAATAAAACCAGAAAAATCTGTGGAAAATGAGTGTTTCTTTTTTCAGCAAAAAGTGAAAACAATAGATGGTTGTAATTTGTATGGTATAAATAGATAACTTTCAGATACAGGAGAAGCCAGCTTTGTTGACTGCATGCCCAGAAGGAAGAGGCCTGGGGAAGGCAGTTGCTTAGCTTGGTACTGTGCCCCTGTGAGCTCAGGTTGAGCTGGAACTGCCCTGTTCCCATTGGCTGACTGGACTGAGTAGAGCTCTCCTTCCCCACATTTGCCAGGGAAAGTGGGCATTGTTTCCTGGTGTGGAGCCCAGTGCCATGTGGCCAGAAGGGCTTGTTGATCTGCTCTTTCATTGACAGGTGGCAGAGCCCAACACAGGGTCTCCAACCAAGTAAGCTTACCTGGAGAGAAGTCTTGCCCACGTCCTGCCATTCCATTAGGTCAAAGCAAAGGCAGAACTGGGAGTGTGGAGTGTTTGGGGTCCTTCCCATCATAATGTTGTAACTTGAATAGGGTTGCATCATCTCTGTATATCTAACTTGTGAGAAGTGCTGTGCTAGGGTCTGGTTCCACTTTATACACCGTTAGGCCACCTATCCATTGCCTCACCCTTGAGATTTACATTGAAAATTAGAGATGGCCAAAACAGAAAACCAATCTTCCTCAATGAAAAGGTAATTTTATTAAAATCCAACATTGACTGTGCATCAGACACAGCTAATTCTTCTCCCTGGCCACACTCTAATCAACAGATAAATGACCAAACTCAATAGGAAATGCCCAGAATTTGTATGAAAATCTCAATGCATCTTTTTAAATTTTATTTTCAAGTAGAGAAAGAAAATGGGTGCACCTGGGCCTCCAGCCACTGCAAACAAAGTCCAGATACATGTGTCACTTTGTGCATCTGGCATGATGTGGGTACTGGGGAATAGAACGTGGGTGGTTAGGCTTTGCAGGCAAGTGCCTTAACCACTGAGCCATCTCTCCAGCCTGCCCTTCATATTTTCAGTGTCTTTTCATTTATGACACTGGTAATTTGTATGGGCTTGTATGTTAAATATGGTTCCAAACACATTGCTTTGGCATAGTGAGGATTTTAAGTTGAAGTTTTATTACTGAGAAGAGTGTTGGAAGTCTGCAAGTATAATTGTGGATCTGTCTGTTTTACCTTTTAGGTTTGGGGGGGGTTGCTTGTGTGGGGGGAAAGAGAGAGGCATATGTGCAAAGCCAGAGGAAAACACCAGATGTCCTCTGATTTCCTTGAGACAGAGTTTCTCACTCAATGGCCACTTTTATGGTCAGCCAGCTCAACAATTCTCCGATCTTCACTCCCCACAGGAAGGGGGTTGCAGATGTGTGCAGCCATGTGGGTGCTGGGGAAATGAACTGCTGTCTTAGGCCCTTCTATTTATGTGCCAAATGCTTTCTCTCTAGCCCCTTCTGTTAGTTTTTGCTTTGTGCCTATACATAATTTTGGAGAGCTGTATCTACTTACTGCTTCCCTGCGTGCCCTTCCTCAGCCCTATATGCTTTGAGCAGAGGTCCACTCTGGTGTCACTATACCCATTCCAGCTTGCTTACGTACCTTTCTGCTTGCTTACGTCCTTATGCTTCCAACCCTCCCATCTTTGGTGTTTAGATAAAACAACCCCACAGATTTTACTTAGACCTCTCTTTAAATAATCTGTTTCTTGTAGTGGGAATGAGTAGACAGAAAGTCAGTCATGATTTAGAAGATATAAACAACCAAGCCCATCCACATGACTGACAGAACCTGAGCCAATCCCAGAAGAGCAAATGCTCCTTTCACAAGTACATAAAACATCCCCTGACATAACTAATCTGGCCCATGAAACAAGTCTTTAATTTAAAATAACAAAATGATAATTGGAAAATCCCCAAATATTTAGAAATTAAGCGTACTTGTGTGAGATCCATGGGAAAGTTTTGAACTGAAGGATAATGAAAACAACATTTGTGGGATACAGCTCAAACCTGCTTAGGAGTCAGGCATGGGGAAAGAAAGGATCAGGAGGTTGAAGTCAGCCCTGTCTGGAACCATACAAAAACAAAAGTAAAGGCAATTTAAATGTTTGTATCTGCTTGAAAAAGAAAAGGTCTAAGCCGTGCGTGGTGGCACACGCCTTTAATCCCAGCACTCAGGAAGCAGAGGTAGGAGGATCACCATGAGTTCAAGGCCACCCTGAGACTACATAGTGAATTCCAGGTCAGCCTGGGCTAGAGCGAGACCCTACCTCGAAAAACCAAAAAATAAAATAAAAATTTCACACCGTGTTTTGTTTCCCTGAAGTGAGTTCCTAGCAATGAGATGGCTCTGTCATATGATAGCTATCTGTTTCTGTTTAACGTTTTAAGAAACTGCCAATTCCCACTCCCAAGATTGTTGTACAATTATTGTACGATTTCTCCCATGGTGGCTTGATTCAGGTGTTCCCCATAAACTTACGTGTTCTGAATGCTAGGCCACCAATTGGTGGCAATTTGGGAACTGTAGCCTCCTGAAGGCTGAATATTGTTGGGGGTGGGCTTATGGGTGTTCAAGCCAGCTTCCCCTTGTCAGGGTTTGGCTCACCCCCCTGTCGCTCTTTGCAGTGCTGTGGAGGTGATGTCCAACCTCTGCTCATGACAGCATTTTCCTTGCCATCATGGAGTCTTTAAGCCAAAATCAACCCTTTCCTTCACAAGCTGCTTTGGTCAGGCGTTTTCTGCAGTAATGATTTGACTGCAACACCCCCATTATGTTTTTCTTGAGTGAACTTGATTGTTTCTGTCTTGTAAGAAATAGATCAAAGCCAGCACTCAGGAGGCTAAAACATGAGGATCAGGAGTTCAAGACCATCCTTGTCTGCATATTGAGTTGGAGGCCAGTGTGGGCTACATGAGATCCTGTCACTAAGAGGGTTAGGGGCTAGAGAAACGGCTCAGCAGTTAAGGCACCTGCCTGCCTGTAAAGCCTAAGGACCTGAGTTTGATTCCTCGGTACCCACATAAAGCCAGATGCACAAAGTGGGGCATGCATCTGGAGTTCATTTGCAGCAGCTGGGGGCTCTGGCGCGCCCATTCTCTCTTCTATCTCTCTCTGCTTGTAAATAAATAAGTAAATAAAATGTTTTTTTTTTTAAAGAAGAGGGTTAGGGAGACTGCTCAGTGGTTAAAAGTGCTTGCTTGCAAAGCCTGCTGGCCCAAGTTCAATTCTCCAATACCCACGTAAATCCAGATGCAAAAAGGAACATGCATCTGGGATCCTCATACATCAGGGATCCTAATGTGTCTTGGCAATGGGAGGCAGAGCCAGGAAGATCTGTAGAGCTGGTGGGCCAGCTGGTCTGATGTTCCTTGGCAGTCTGGAAGCTATTTTGCAGCAGCAAAGAGACCCTGCCTCAGTGAAGGTAAAGCACTTACACCTTGACGTTATCCTCTGACCTACACACACACACACACACACACACACACACACACACACACACACACACACACGGAATGAAGTGAATGACTAAATAGTGTCCCTGTTACCAAAGTCATCTAGCACCTAGCATGAAGCTGTTTGCAATGTCATCCTTTCAGGACCTGTAGAGCCTGTGCTGACGTCACCGTTTTCATTGCAGAGATTAATGATTCATACTTTGCTTGTTTTCCTGATCAGCCAGGTTAGATGTTTTATTGATTTGTTTCGAATTCCAGCTTTTAGCATAGTAGTGTTGATTTTTTCACCTTTTTCTGTTCGTTTCTTTGAAGTAGGGTCTCACTCTATAACCTCAGCTGACCTCAAACTCAGTGATACCCTTCCCTCTGCCTCTCTCGAGTGCTGGAAATAAAGGCATGAGCCACCATGTCCAGTTGACTTGTCACTATTTCCTATTTCTTTGTTTCCTTTTTAACTTTCTTTTCTCGTGCTGTTTCTACTTTAGGTTAAACCTGAAGTCATTAATTAATGACTGGTCTCTTCTTAGATGTTCAGTGCTGTCCATTTTCCCTATCAAATTGCTAGCGTAGTATCTCTTGCAGACACTGGTATGCTGTGCTTTACTTTTTAAATTCAAAACACTTTATCATTTCTCTTTTGATTTCTTCTTTGGCTCATGAGTGAGTTAGACATTCTGCTTAATTTCCAAACGCTTGAAGAATTTTTCCAGACATCCTTCTGTTACTGATTTCTAATTTAATTCACTATGACCAGCCAAACATTCTTTGTATAACTCGAATCCTTTGAGATATGTTTTAATGGCCCAGAAATTGTTGTTTGTAAATGTTCTATGTTCATCTGAAAGCAGTGTCCTTTCCTGCACCTGTCAGCTGCAAAGGGGTTACAATGTCAGTGAGGTCAGGTGGGCTGATCCATACTGATTCCCCACCTGCTTGTTTTACCCATCACTGGGAGAGGAAGCTGGAACTCTCCAACTATAACTGTGGATTTCTGTCTATTTCTCTATACAATTATCCCAGCTTTTGTTTCATGAGTTCGGAAACTGTTATTAGGTGCATAGCATTAGTGCTTTCTGGGGGAATGGGTGTATTTTGCCTTACAGACTGGAGGGGGAAGATGCATCCTGGCAGGGAAAATGATGGCATGAGCAGAGGGTGGACTTCACCTCCTAACCACCATCAGGTGGACAACAGCAACAGGAAAGTGTGCCAAACACTGCAAGGGGAAGCTGGCTATAATACCCATAAGCCTGCCCCCCAAAACACACCTCCAATAAGGTTCCAACACCCAAACTCCCATCAGTTGGGGATTGAGCATTCAGAACACATTTGTTTGTGGGGGACACTTGGATCAAACCATCACAGATCCCTTCATTGTTAGTAAATGACATTCTTTATCCCCGGTAATGTTCCTTGCCTTGAATTTGCTTTGATATGAACATATTCCTTTCTTTCGGTAAGTTTTATTATGCGGCATCTTTTTTCCATCCTTCCATCCTGTTATGTCTTTGAATTTAAAGTAGGTTTTGTTTTGCTTTCATAGAATACATGTAGGCCTGACTTTTTCTTTTGGAGAGTGGGGTTCAAGGTGGGGTCTCCTCTAGGCAGACTGACCTGGAACTCTGTAGTCCCAGGCTGGTCTGGAAATCACAGTGATCCCCTGATCTCTGCTTGTAGAGTGCTGGGATTAAAGGCGTGCACCACTGCGCCCAGATCTAGTCTCTGCCTTTTAATTGGAACGTGTTGAAACATTTTCACTAATTGTGATGGTGGCCTTAGCATTTCACTCTACTTACATTTTTCTTTGCTATTATTTTTCCTTTAAAGAGCACATTATATTGTAAATAAGAATAAAAATTCTTTTTAAAATATTTTTATTTATTTGCTAGGGGAGTTAGGATGAGAGAGAGAGAGAGAGAGAGAGAGAGAGAGAGAGAGAGAGACTTTTGCTGCTGCATACAAATTCCAGGTGCATGTGTCACTTGGTACAGCTGGCTTTATGTGGATGCTGGGGAATCAAACCCAGGCTGGCAGGCTTTGCAAGCAAGCACCTGTAATCACTGAGCCATCTCCTGAGCCCATCAAAAGCCTTTAAGCTCATCCATTATCATTACCAGTGCTCCCCCTTTTTTTTCCCTGTAAATACAGATTTGTTTGGTATCATTTGACTTCTGCCTGGAGGGCTTCCTTTAATGCAGATTGCAGTCCAGGTCTTCAGGAGAAAAATTCTTTTAGGTTTTAGACATCTCAGAGTCCTTATCCCATCACTTTTAAATCATCTTTTTTTTTTTGGGTGTGGACTTCTATGTTTACAGAAAATATTTTATGACTGAGCATGGTGGTGCATGCTTCTAATCTCAGCACTCACAAGGCTGAAGCAGGAGAGAGTTCAAGACCAGCCTGGGCTACTACATAATGAGTTCAAGGCCAGCCTGGGCTAGAGTGAGAACCTATCTTAAAACATACCCTCCTCAAATAGATATATGAGGTTATGACTGCTGTCTCCTGTAGTTTCTGAAGAAATTTCATTTTGTGTGTGTGTGTGTGTGTGTGTGTGTGTGTGTGTGTGTGTGTACATGTGGAGGCTGATTGAAGATGTATGTCTTCCTTGAACACCATCTATTTTTTTTTTCTTTTTGGTTTTTCGAGGTAGGGTCTCGCTCTAGTCCAGGCTGACCTGGAATTCACTCTGTAGTCTCAGGGTGGCCTTGAACTCACGGCGATCCTCTCCTACCTCTGCCTCCCGAGTGCTGGGATTAAAAGCGTGTGCCACCACGTCCGGCTTGAACACCATTTTATTTATTGTGATGAGGTTTTTCACTTGAACCCAGAGCTTGCCGACTTGAGGTTGTGGTTAACCAGTTTTCCCTGGGGATCCTTCTTGCCCAAGTGCTGGAATTACAGGTGGGCTTCCCTGCTGGGGTCCCAGCTCAAGTCTTCCCTCTCACTGTGTTGCAAACACTTCACTGGCAATCTGAGCCATCTCTGCACCCCAAGTTTGCTGGTATTTTAATTTTTGATTCCTTATGTCACTTGCCTTTTTCTTTGGATGCTTTTACGATTTTTAAAAAATATATTTGTTTATGATAGAGACAGAAAGAGAATGGTGTGCCAGGGCCTCCTGCCACTGCAAACAAACTCCAGACACATGCACCACTTTGTGCATCTGGCTTTACATGGATCCTGGGGGATTGAACCCGGGCCATTAGGCTTTGTAAGCAAGTGTCTTTAACCACTGAGCAATCTCTCCAGCCCAAGATTTTTTTTTTTAATATTGGCTCCCTCTTAACCAGTTTGTTTTATTTATTTATTTATTTTGGATTTTCAAGGTAGAGTCTCGCTGTAGCCCAGGCTGACCTGGAAATTCACTATGTAGTCTCAGGGTGGCCTTGAACTCACGGCGATCCTCTTATCTCTGCCTCCTGAGTGCTGGGATTAAAGGCGTGTGCCACCATGCCTGGCCCAAGATTTTTTTAATTACTGGTTTTCAGCAATCAATTGTGGGCATGGCATAGCTTGTTACATTTTTTTGTACTTGACCTTCTCTAAATTTCTTGGTTCGGTGGCTTCATAGTTTTCATGCAATGTGGAAAAATCTTCACTGTACACATGAGGACACCAGAAGTCCTGTGATGGACCGCCTCAGTTTCCTGCCCTGCCCCACCTTTTTCCTGATTTAGTTTGGATCTGTATTGCTGTATCTTCACGTTTACTTTCCATTCTTCTCTGATGAGTGCTAATCCCACCCAGCATATTTTCATGGCAGTGTTGCAGATTTCAGTTCCAGAAGTTTGCTGGAGTCACACTCATAATTCTATGTGAGCCGCTCCTCTGGTTTATTACATGCATGGACTATTATAATAGTCTTAGCGCTCTTGTCCAAAAATTCCCTCTTTTGTCATTTCAGATGCCTATTATTTCTGGAGTTGTTTTCTTCATTTTTTTCTCTTTATTATAGAGACATTTTTCTGTTTTCTGCCTTGTAATTTTTTTGTGTGTTTGTGTGTTTTTTGAGGTAGGGTCTGGCTCTAGCCCATGCTGACCTGGACTTCACTTTGTAGTCTCAGGCTGGCCTCGAACTCACAGTGATCCTCCTACTTCTGCCTGTGAGGAGTGCTGGGATTAAAGGTGTGCACATATTTTTGATTATATACCAGGCATTGTGAGTTATTTTGTATGCTGGATATTTGGGTAATCCTGTAAAGCTTATTGAGCTATGTGGTGGAACACCATTTACTTGAAACTGTTATTTATTTGTTTGCTTATCTATTTGTTTTAAGTAAGGCAAAGGAGATTTATTGAGAAAAGGTGGAAAAAACCCAAAGTGTCATGGCAAGCACACTTGGGATTTCAAGAAGGAGAAACAAGAAACAGCCAGGTTTCTTGAGCTCAGAGAAGTGGGGAGACTCAACAGTGAGGGTCTGAAGTAATTGCCCTTAATCAATGCAAACCTTTGTTTTCGGTCTTAATCCTTGTTGACCAGAGAAGTGTTTGATCTAGAACAAAAATTTTCCCCCATTTCTCAGATGAAATTTTATTTCTAAAATGGGCCCTAATCTGCTCTTAGGTGTGCTTTGTAGAATGTTCCTTTCAGTGGTGTCAGGTGGTTCTTTCCCAGAATTGTAGACCACCAGAGGATAAGGGAGAGTGGGAGACTATATTTAAGAGGAGGAAAGGAGAAGCTACAGAGATCCCCAGCCACTAGTGAGGAGAGAGCACATGGGGGAGGTGTTAGCCACAAGGCTAGGAAGTCAGGGGATCTGTGCTGGGCAGCCAAGCAAGAGAAAGAAGGGAAAATACAAGGGGCTCCCATCATGAGGAAAGAAGGTTCGTGTGGGAAAGAAGCCCCAGCCCCCTCCACATCCCTGGTGGCTGTGGGGAGGGGCCTCACCTAGGCCTGGAGATTCAGATCTCTCTCTGTGGGGCAGCCATGAGGGAGAAGAGGGCAATTCTTCCTGTCCCAGGTGACTATATTCTCTGGTCCAGGTGAGCCAGAGAGACAGCTGGTTGGTCTATCTTTGACCAATCAGTTTCAGGATCAGGTTTAGGCTCTAGTAAGAGACACCTCCCCCTCAAAGGGAGAGGGGGTCAGGTAAGGCAAGAGATAAGTGGAGCTTGCCTGCAAGTCCAAGTCCAAGGACACTCCTGGTTCCCTTTGGGATCCCAGTCACATTAACTGTTCACATGATGGGCTCACTTCATCTCCATGCCCAATGTCTTGGACGCTGTCCTTTCATTTATATGCCTGTGACTTAGCTGTTTCGAGCAGGAGATGAGATCTGGGTACTGTCACACTATCTTCACTAGAAGCTGCAAGTGATATTGGAAACTCTTGGAGACTTTGTTATGACTACAGGTATCCTGGGCCACAGTCCAGTCTCACTGAGTGACAGTCAATAGCAGTGAGGCTGGGGCAGGAGTGTGCACTCGTGGGCCAGAAATATGCCTGGCAGTCAATGCACCAAGTTGAAGTACATACGATACTTGGACAAAAGTCTTCCCAATCCGCTAAGCAAGGCCGGGTGAGTCATTTCTTCTCGTCCAATGCACTCGGTATAATGGGCGCAGAGATGGTGTTTGGAACATCCTTGAGGAACGACATCCAAACACAGCCCCATGACAGCCAAGGGAGAGCCAGTAAGTGACGCACGAAGGAAATGAACATGGAAATTTGGAAAGATGGGCTGGAGTTGGTGGGATTAGTGAGAACGGGAGAAAGACGGCTTAGCAGGCAAGCACATTCCAAGCAGGTTCCAAAGAACAGGGTTGCACAATGCATTTGGGGAACAGCAGTACTTTAGCATGGCTGAGTCGAAGGGAGGGAAGGAGAGTCATCGGGGCCTCCGTCTTTAAACAGAGACCCGTTCATGCCTAACATTTGTGACTTTCTTGGAAGAAAATAGAAGAGCAGCTTGCTTTATCGTGACGCCTAGGCAAGTGAAGCCTTGGATTAAACAGTCCAGTCTCCTTTTGATCCTGAAAGCGTGTCTTATTGATTGATTTGTCCATCAAAGGTTTATTAAACAGCTATTTTATGTCAGGTGACATTATAGGTGCTTAGAAATCCAGAGATCCTATAAACTTTTTTTTGACATAGGGTTTTCATTCTGTAGCCAGGATTGTTTGCGATTTGCAATCACCCAAGTCACCCAAGTGCTAGGATCCCAGGCATGGACCACTAGGCTTGGCCAAGACTCTATGATTTGATAGTATTTTTTAAAAAAATATTTTATTTATTCATTTTCAAGCAGAGAGAGAGAGAAAGGGAGAGAGAGAGAACCAGGGCCAGCACCTTGTGGGTCTGGCTTATGTGGGTCCTGGGGAATTGAACCGGGGGCCTCAGGCACTGGAGCCAAGCGCCTTAACCGCTGAGCCATCTCTCCAGCCCTTGATAGTATTTTTATAGTGTGTAATAAACAACATATTTTACTTCCTAAAAATATTAATTTCCAAAAAGCAACCAATGACTATTCTCAGAGAGACTTTCAGCTCACCTGTGTGGGCAGCTCCCAGTAGGGAACACAAGCCATCACCTAACACTCAGTACCATGAACCAGTCTGAGCACTTCAGGAAGGTTAACTCAATTTGATCCTGATAGAAACCTTAGAATGTAACTATTACTTTTAACCAGAAGATGCTTTGGTAGGAGGTTTCGGGGGTGGAGAAGTGGAGACGAGGTCTTGTTATATACAGGCTAGCCTGATCTTATTACATAGAGCAGGTTAGACTCCAACCTGAAATTCTCCTGTCTCAGCCTCCTGAGTGCTGGAATTGCAGAAATCATAATGCTACCAGAAGGAATAATAAAATCCCAGCGCCCCCGTGTGAAGTAGAGGGGTTTCAGGTAGACAAATGTTGAGGGTGACGAGGACAAGAGTTTTGTACCAAATGGAAGTTTTTCAAACTGCCACAGGATTTTTGGAAAGAAGTATACAGCCTGAGCCCCAAATTTGATATTGCAGTACGCATAATCATTTCTTTTTGTCTGCTAACATGAACGGCTATAACTCCCTAAAGGCAGCTTGAAATAATGCCCAAATGTAGTCTGAAAAATAAATAGCTCTAGAAACTAAAAAGTAAGCACACACACTATCCTTTACTCCTGGGAGGCGGCAGACATATCAGGTGGCTGACAGTCGGAAGGGTGGCTGATGTCCTCCCTCGCCCAGCCGAGGGCCTGGACACCACTGCCGAAGTCCACGCTGCTGTGTCCTAGGAGCTGAGGGAGGAAGTCTCTCCTGGCTCCCTGAGTTAGGGGAAGAATGGTTTGGACAGCCTCGGGGCTCTATCTGCTCTACATTTTAACTCTCCTGTCGTCGATGCTGAGAGTCCTGGACCTTCGGACAGTCTAGCTGGACAAGACTTCGGACACTTCAGTCTACGTCTTCAGGTGATATCCCAAGGACTTTTTCCTAGAGGGGGAAAAGAAAGAAATTCTTTGAATTCCAGGTTTGATCCACCGTTAAGGTGAAAGCATATACCTGTTAACTCTGCTCTTAGCTCAGGTGTGACCTGAGGCTGGGGGACTCTGCTGGGGGTGGAAAGGTGACCAACATATCCCTGATGTGCCCACAAGGAGGACCCAGGTCCAGTTCACAGGCTGGATCTCATTTTGAGGATGGGAAAGGTATGAAGGCTGTATTTCAAATTGCTGAGTTGGTTCTGAAAGGCTGAAGGACGGTGGAGGCTGTCAACCTCCCTTCAGAGAGTGGCCGACTGGACCAGCATGTGCTGTGGCTTGAATGGAAATGTTGCCCCCAACCCCCCCCCATAGTGTTTCCACCCTTGGTCCCCAGCTGCTGGTGCTGCTTGGGAAGGTTGTGAAGCCTTTTGGAAACAGAGCCTTGCTGCAGGAAGTGGGTCACTGGGGATGGCTCTGGAGGTTTTC
>PVHP010022998.1:16270-28019 GCA_004024765.1 Zapus hudsonius
CTCTCTCTCTCTCTCTCTCTCTCTCTCTCTCTCTCTCTCTCTCTCCCCTTTCCTCTTTCTCTCCCCTTCTTTTCAGGCAGAAGCTTACTTTGTAGCCCAGGCTGGCTGGGAACCCACTGTGTAGCCTAGGCTGCCCTTGAATTTGCTCTGCCTTGGACCCTGGAGGCTGTGGTTACAGATGTGAACACTATCCCCAGCTCACACTCTCCTGGGTCACGTGAGTTCATATCTGCTCATTAATATTCCTTCATCAACATCTTTTAATTTTTCAATACTTTTCTCACATTTCACATTTTTTTTCTTTCCTCTTCCATTTTCACTTCGGTGCTCCAAATTAAACCTAACCATGGCCAAGAGTTAAGGTTCAAGTTTATGGTAACCTGGAACAGCAATCAACTTTGGGTTAAAAACACAGGGAATAGGGCCAGAGATTCATCTCAGTATATGGGGTTCCTGACAACCCCCCCGCCCAATAATCTATTTTCTGTCTCTATGGATTTGCATATTTTGGAGTTTCTACAAATAGACAACATATGACCTTTTTGTCTGACTTTTTTTTTTTTTTGTTTTCTGAGGTAGGGTCTCGCTCTCTCCCTCTCCCTCTCCCTCTCCCTCTCTCTCTCTTTTGCTGTAGGCTGCATTCTCCGCCCCAGACAACTCTGTACTTAACATTTGGTTAACTTTCCGGAACTGCCAAGTTGTTTGAGAAAAGGGCTCTACCATTTCTCAATCTGATCAGCAATGGAAAGAGGGATCCATTTTCTCCACGTACTCACCAATACTGTCCTTTTAAATTAATTGACTAATGAATTTATTATCTATTTGCAAGGAGAGAGAGAGATAGGTAGAGAGGGAGGGAGGGAGGGAGGGAGAAGGAATGGGCATGCCAGGGCTCCTGCCACTGCAGATGAATTCCAGATGCCTGTGTTCCGTGGATACTGGGGGTCGAATCCAAGCGCATGCTCTGCAGGCAGTACCTTTAGACCCTGAGCCCTCTCCCCAGCGCCAACACTGTCCTTTTTATTGTCACCAGCCTAGCGGGTAAAGCAATGAACATGGCAAGTGTCTCTTCTTGTGCTTATTGACCAATTATAGATCCCCTTTGGAGAAATGTTGGTGCAAACTCATGGCCTACTTAAAAAATTAAATTACTTCTTTTTATTGTTGAATTCCAAGAGTTCGTTACATTTTCTGGATATGAATGGTTTATTTTTTGCATGTGTATAATACATGTGGTGGATGCTCATGTGTGTGTGTGTGTGTGTGTGTGTGTGTGTGTGTGTGTGTAGATCCGAGGACCCCGTGTGCTCACATGAACCAGAGGAGAACAGTGGTATCCTCCTCCTCCTGCTTTTTGTTCTTGTTGTTGTTTTTGTTTTTCGTCCAGCCCAGGCTGACCTGGAATTCACTCTGTAGTCCCAGGCTGGCCTCGAACTCACAGCCATCCTTCTACCTCTGCCTCCCGGGTGCTGGGATTAAAGGCGTGCGCCACAACTGACCTGGTGCCCTCCTCCTCCCACTTCCCACTTCTGCTTATTTCCTTGAGACAGAGTCTCTCACTGAAACGGGAGCTGCCACTTTTGGTCCTTCTGGCTGACCAGCAAGCTCCCAGCCATTCTCTGATTCTGCTGCCCACAGGGCAGGGTTATCAGTGTTCGTGGCCATGTCCAGCTGTTTACATGAGTGCTGGGGAATCAGGGCAAACTGGGCGGCCTCAGGCCCTCCTGCTTGTACGGCACCTTTACCTGCTGAGCCATCTCCCTAGCCCAGGATCATTTATTCAATATATGATTTGTAAGAGACTTCCTCCCTATCTTCTTCCATCCCTTCTCCTCGTGCATGCTAAGCACACCCTGCATCACACCCCAGGGTTATTTCCCCACATTATTATTATTATTATTATTTTTTGTTTGTTTGTTTTTTGAGGTAGGGTCTCTCTCTAGCCCAGGCTGACCTGGAATTCACTATGTAGTCTCAGGGTGGCCCTGATCTCATGGAAATCCTCCTACCTCTGCCTCCCAAGTGCTGGGATTAAAGCCGTGCGCCACCACGCCCAGCCCCCCACATTATTATTATTATTATTATTATTATTATTATTATTGGGCTTTTTGAGGTAGGGGCTCACTCTAGCCCAGGCTGACCTGGAATTCACTGAGTCTCAGGGTGGCCTTGAACTCACAGCAATTCTCCTACCTCTGCCTCCCAAGTGCTGGGATTAAAGCCGTGCGCCACCACGCCCGGCCCCCCACATTATTATTATTATTATTATTATTATTATTATTATTATTATTGGGCTTTTTGAGGTAGGGGCTCGCTCTAGCCCAGGCTGACCTGGAATTCACTGAGTCTCAGGGTGGCCTTGAACTCACAGCAATTCTCCTACCTCTGCCTCCTGAGTGCTGGGATTAAAGGCGTTAGCCACAACGGACCTGGTTACCTATTTTTCCATTTTCTTGATGATGGTTCTTTGAAGCCCAACATTAAAGCTAATTTTGCTACTCTGTCTTTTGTTACTTGTGCTCTTGGTATAATGTGAGTATTTTATGACATCTCCGCTACATTAGTAGGTGAGGGAGCTTTCTTGTGACCCAGGAAGCCAGCCTGTGTGGTGGCACCAGGACCACTGTGGCCGTGCCCAGAGCTGTCCAGCCTTCTGCTGGTCAGTGGCCCATCCTTAGAGAAAGAGGACTAAGGATGAAGTGAAGACCTGTCCTCCTAGGAACAGCCTGAGGGAATTGGGAGTTAAAGTCCTGGGTTGGCAAGCTTGTACTCATGTGAACCTTGAACCTGGTGACACCAGGGCCGTCTCAGGGAATGGGGGTAGATGATAGAGGAGGGTTCGGGGTTGAGGGAAGATTTTGTTTTGATGGATATCAGCTCATTAAAAAATAGATGAAAGTTCAACTGCTTGCTTTTTAGTTCTCGTCCAAATGTCCCTGTCAAGATAGGCAGGTCACAGCAGCCATGAGAAATGGCCTCATTGGTTTTCGTGAGTGGGGACAACTGTCTCTGTGACCTTGTCTGATCTCACCACCAGAATCCTCTGCCTACAGAATTGGTGAAGACAGAAATTACATTCATTTAGACATTTCATATCACTACCTCCTCATTTCCTGCTCCATCTGACCCATCCCTGTCCTCACACACATACCCCACATACCCTTGGGTAGTTCTATAAATATTTATGGGTAATGTGCACTAAAAATACATTGCCGCCAATGAAACAGATCTCATGCCACTTGAGTGTCCTAAGCCCATGAGAACTGGCTCACAGATCTGTTCCCTCCATTCACAAATCTCCCCAGTGCATCCATTCTGAGGTTGGAGACACGCCTTTTCTTGTCTTTTGGTTTAAGTTAGAGTAGCCCAGGCTGGCTTCAAACCCATGATTCTCTCACGTGAGCCTCCCAAGTGTCAGGATTTACAGATGTGCAGCTGTGTCCATGTGTAGGTATATGTGGTGTGGAAGTGTGTGTGGGTGCACGTGAAGGTGTGTGCACGTGGGTGCGAAGGCCAGAGGCTGATGTTGGGTGTCTTCCTCTACCTCCTCTCCACCTTATTTCTATAAGACACGTCTCTCACTGAACCTGGAACTCACCGATTGGATGAGGTAGCAAGTCCCCAGGAGTCCCCTGTCTCTGGGGTTGCAGCACTTGTCACCGCGGCTGGCATTTTTATGTGGGTGCTCGGGATCCTCATTTAGAACCTCAGGCCTGTTCAGCCAGCTCTCTACCCACCGAGCCGTCCTCTCTGCAGCCCCAACAAGATGCGTTTGTAAGTGGGGTGCACTTACCCATCCACCGTGCTGCTGGATCCAGGGGGAGAAGTGCTCTTTTAGGTACTTGGTTCCAAAGCCCAGCACCCTGTTCATCGGGTGGTTGTCTATCGCTGTGAGCTTGGCTATGGCGTCTATTGCCAGGGCGGCCTTGAAGCCCTGAACTTTGGCTTCTGATTCCCCTCTGCTGTCCACACCCCTTAGGAACTGGTCTGTGATGGTCTTGAAGAGCGAATAGGAGAGTCCATCCTGGAAGCTGCTCAGCAAAGCCTTGTCTTTCTTTAGCTGTGCACAAGAGAAGCATTCAGTAGAGCAGGTTAGCCCAGAGAGGACCATTCTTTCTCCAAGAAGCACTTCGTACAAAGACCCTGGGTCCTAGGCTCGGCCATGGTACAGCCCCCTTCAGAACCCCAGAGCCATGAACCTGCTTTGTGAATTCATTTCATTGGGATTCAACTGAGACATTTACTCAACCCTTAAAGACCTCCCAACATCCGAGGGATGATGGGCAGAAACCATGGGTGAATGAGATGCAGGTGCAGGTCTTCACAGTCTGGGGACTAAGCAGGACCACATGCTAAGTGAGAGGTGGAGTAATGGACGCGTCCCAAGGCTTGGGCTGTGCACCTCTGTCCCTCCCTCCCACCCTGACTCACTGCCCTCTGGGGTCATTCGTGTGTTTGGTTTTGTCCTCTCTAGGATAACAATACAGTGCTGACCATGAATGAGGGGCTCTGGGAATAACCATCACTGAAAAAAAAATAATCGTCTTATTTATATATTTGAGAGAGTCAGAAAGAGAATGAATGTGTGTGTGCCGGGGCCTCTGGCCACTGCAAGTCAGCTCCGGATGCATGATCCACTTTGTCCATCTGGCTTTACGTGGGTACGGGGGAATCAAACCCGGGTCAGTGGGCTGTGGTATCCAGTACCTTTAACTGCTGAGCCATTTCCCTAGCCCTGACCATCATTATTTTTTTTAGGACACCCTAGAAACACAGTGGTACCAGGGACGATTCCTGAGCATACATACTCAAAATACATACACACTCAATCAAAATAACACCAAAACATGCCAACAAAAAAAAAAAAACCCAAACAATTCCACACATCTCTCTACTGTTATTCTTCCCAGGTGATTTCACCTTCACTTCCTGTCTCTTCCATCCATATTTTTTTTTTTTGAGGCAAGCTTCCGTTGTGCTGTTTAGGCTGGCAGCTTAACTCTAGATTAAGATGCCAGCCTAGGGTCTGACTTCTTTCCCACATACATCCTGGTCCTAAAAGGAGAAGAACTCAAAGGCCAGACCCTGATTGGTCAGTAGTCTGTGGGCAGCAGGTACAGACAAGGCTGAGGAGAAGAGAAGCCCTCTGGCTGCACTGTGGGCTTGCTGATGTCACCAGAAGCAGCTGACCCACGTTCCTCATTAAAAGAGTGGATCTCTCTGGGCATGGTGACTCATGTCTTTAATCCCAGCAGTCGGGAGGATTGCTGTGAGTTTGAGGCCAGCCTGGGACTCCAGAGTGAATTCCAGGTCAGCCTGGGCTAGAGACCCTACTTTGAAAACAAACAAACAAAAAGAGTGGGTGTCCACTCTGAATGCCAGGAAGTTGTGCTGGCCTGCCTCTCTGGCCAAACAGCACAAGGGACTGTTAGCAGACATCATCCACTAACTATACAGGAAAGGTTGCAAAAAGGTCCCCACAGATACCCAGGCTGTGGGCAACTGCAAGTATGAAAGCTTCCCTGTGGATCAGTTCCATGGGAAGGAGATGAATAATCCTATTCAGCGGATTTTAATTTTCTGATGTCTTGCCTTGCAATAACAGTTACTTTTCTAGTTTCCAAAAATTCCAACGAGGCTCCAGAAGGTTTACTTAATGCTTTCCAAAGTGATTCATTTTTGAGGGGTTGCCAGTATGAAGATGAAGACTCCAGGGTCAATAAAACTCAGGACTAAGTGGAAACCAGGCTCTAAGGAGTGAGGCTGAACTATCTTGGCGACACAATTCCGTCCTCGTGAGCTAGTGCGTGGGCGCAGGCAGACATCACATGAGTTTAAGGCGCTTCCTACCTCTCTTCCCAACTGATCCCCGGAACATTTCAGCAGCTCAACAATTTTGCTTATTATTTGGTCTTGTCTATCTGCTGGAAGAGAGGGAAATTCCAGTTATTTTTTTAAAGAGAGGCACAAGATAATCTTAAATAATTTCAGTGGTGATGCTTGTGGCTTGGGTAGGGATTGAGGAAGAAGTGAGTTTTCTACGTTTTAGCTACTAAGTCTTACCTCGTCTCTTCTGACCAGAAGCAAAACATTTGAGTTGTCTCCTATGAGATCCAGGCCATCTTCTTCCTTTCAGCCCCTCCCTGTCCCAATTCTCCCTGTAAAACTCATCATGGTGTTTGTTGTGTGTTGTTGAAGACATCATCAGTTCTGTTCCTGTCGAGGAGGATGCTTAGGAGAGATTTCTCTCCCTTTTGCTTTTTATTTGCCTGTGTGACCATGGTGCACATGTGGAGATCAGAAGACAACCTTGGGGTGTTGGTCCTCTCCTTCCACCTTGTTTAAGATAGTGTCTTGAGATGGCTCAGCAGTTAAAAGCTTTCTTGCAAAGCTTTCTGACCAGTACCATTGATTTTACTGATTCCTTAGTATCCACGTAAAGTCAGATGCACAAAGTGGTGTTGGGAGTTTGGTTGCAAGGGGAAGGCCAGACTAGCTGGCCTGTAAGCCTTGGAATTCGGATTCTACGTTCCATTGCTGCAGGCACATTGGGATTACAGATGTGTGAGCCACTTTTGGGTCTGGCTTTACATGGGCGCTGTGGATCCAATCTCTGGATGGTAGACTTTTTCAGCAGACCAAGTGCCTTTAACCCCTGAGCAATCTCTATCCTTTTTTTCACATTTTTATTTTATTTTGCCACTGACCTACACTCACAACCCCCCTCCTTTTTGTTGCTGGAGGTGAGACCTAAGGCTTCAAGCTTTCTAGGCAAATGCTTTAACACTAAGCAACACCCTCAGCCCTGCCTCTGGTTTTCCCAGCAGATGGTGTTTTCCTGCTGGACACCTTAAATCTCACTTTTTGGTCATATTCCCACCTCTGTGCAGCATCCCAAAAGGGCAGAACCCAACTTCGTGTCTAGTCTTCCTGGCCTACGTTTTGAGACTAACTTCATTTCTATACCCATTTAACTCTTCTACCTTTTGTATATTATTTTAAACTTTGATTTTATGAGTAAAATTTATACTTCATATTCTGTGCCTCTACAACAAGGTGGGGGTACAAATACATAAAAGTAACAATTTCTCCCATTCCTAAGACTAAATGGCAGATGAATTAAAAAATGAATTCTGTTGGTGTGTGGTGTGCTTGTTGGAACAGGGGAGGTGGGTATGATTTTTCTTGTTTTCATACTTGCTCACACAAGAAAACACAATGATAAAAATGGTCACTGCTACAGAACAGAATTCAGACAAAGACCAGTTACTGAAAGTACAGAGTTTCTGACTTATGGTCTAGTCTCTCCAGTGATGGAATGCACATGTTTGTTCTGGATACAGGAGCACGAGTGGCCAGGGAACTTACAGAGCGAGGCCCGAGAAGGTTCAGTGAAGGGAAGGGGTGAGCAAGAGTGTGGGGCTCACATTACTTGAGAGAAAGAAGAAAGCGAAGTTGCACAGCCCTGGGCAAACTTCTCCCTTGCTGCCTCTCTGGGAAAGCTGCTGTGTGGGCGATCTGGATCCCTGGACCGCACAGGGGAGGAATGGCTTGGCTTTAGCTCTGCTCGGGATATCACATTCCATCTCCCAGGCACACGAGACAGCAATGAAGCCCTCTTTTTTAGCAGGCTCCAAGGCAACCTGGCACTTTGCCCCACCCCCACTCCCAGTGCAGCAGGCAGTGGACAAAGCCTGACTCTGCCTTAGGGATGGAGGGGGACACTGCCACCTTTGAAGGAAGAACTCTTGCTCTGTCCTTTAAAGTGCTCCTGCAGACCTGGGCCCCTCCACTGGAGGCTGTGGGGAGAGCGCCCAGTGGAATGTCACTGGAGAAAGGAGGCAGGACTGTGGCCCTTGGTCCTGCTGTCCTCCACTGTCCCTTCTGAGCCGTAGGCCTTCTGGGATCGGATCCGTAGTCCCAGCCATTGGTCATACTGGTCTAAGCTGGTCACTCTTTCCAGGGGGGGGTGTCACCTGGTGCTCCCCCCCACGCTCATCTTCAAGTGGTGGCTTCATTTTGGAAAGTGGTGGACACTTTAGGAGGCGGGGCCTCAGCAGAGGAGGTGGGTTCACTGGGATTGGGTCCTTGAGAATTCATTGTACCTGGCCACTTCCCTTCCAGCCTCTCTTTCTGTCTCCTGGTTGGTTACTAAGTGAACACACTTTCCCACGGTCACGCTGTTGCTGCGACAGACTATAAGACAGAGGGCTGGAGAGATGGTTCAGCGGTTAAGGCGCTTGCCTGCAACACCTAGCGATGGGGGTTCGATTCCCCAGTGCCCACATAAAGTCAGGTGTACAAAGTGGTGCATGCGTCTGGAGTTGATATGCAGTGGCAGGTAGCGCTGGCGTACCCATTCTCTCCGTTTCTCTCTTTCCTTGCAAATCAATCAATAAAATATTAAAAAATAAAAACAAAAGAGTATCTGACAAAAGCAACCTAAGAAGGGAAAGGCTCATTTTGGCTCACGGTATGAGGGCACAGTCCATCATCACAGGAAGGTGTGAGGTGGCTGGCCACAACAGTCCTCGCTCAGGAAGCAGAGAGAGAGAGAAAGAGAGAGAGAGAGAGAGAGAGAGAGAGAGAGAGAGAGAGAGAGAGAGAGAGAGAGAGAGAGAGAGAGAGAGGAGTGCTGGAATTCGGCCCACTCCAGAACACCAGCCCATGGGATGGTTCTGCCCATGTTTAGGGTGGGTCTTCCCTCCTCATAGACATTCTCAGATGTATGTTTCCCTGGGGATTCTAAGTCCAGTCCAGTTGACAACGATGATTTATCATCACAAGCCCAAGTGCAAGTGCGTGGAATCAGGAGCCATGAACCAAACCCTCGGAAACCAGGAGCCCAAATAAACCTTTCCTCTCTTACACTGTTTCTGTTAGATATTTTTGTTACAGCAACAGGAAGCACAATGTACTCCTGGTGTCTGACAGCCTGTGCTTTTTCACAAGGGTCTAAAGCAATGGTTTACATCCTAGGTTGATACTAACTCTACATGACCAGATCTAGTACTTCTTCCTCCTCCCACTAGGGCACTTTTGTTCTACATAGCAATGAACTTGGCACTTTGGTTCCACCTGCTGGTATCATCGCTGTGCCTTGGGCTGTTGTCTGGAGCTCAAGGGCTCTGACACTGCAGAGCTCTGAGCTGAATAAATACATAAATACCCATGTGCTTGTGCCTGGCACACCCCCAACTCAACACACTCACAAAGAAGGCTTACCTTTCTTCGAGCTTTCAGCCTTAGGTGATAAACCCTGAAGCTGGAAGAACAGACGGTGTGGCCCAGGACTTTCTTTGAACTTGAAGCCTCCGCCCCGGATGTCCTCTGGTGGTGGCCAGGAGTAAACGATTTCAGCTACTCGATTGGCAATGGAAACAACTTTGGGGTCCACAGCTGAAACAAGACAAGGCAGTGTGAGGGGGCCCCTCCCAGAACTGGGTATGGCTCACTGACCACATGGCCCGGAATGGGAAGGCTGGCTCAGAATGAGAGCAGATGCTGAGGGGAACCTGCAGACAGTACTGGCACTGGCCTGGCAGGGGCTGAATAAGGGAGGAGACCCAGAATAATGATTGTCACCTTGTAATAGTTATACCTTCCGCATCCTTGTCCTAATGCCTTGCAAATGGGGGTCCCCTTCTCCCCTTCGCAAAGCAAGAAACACAAAACTCATTCAGAAGGAAGTGCTTGAGGGAATGCTCATGGTGCTTTCATTTTTATTCTTTTTATTTATTTTTAGGACATCCTTCATATCTAAGAGAGCTGCATTAGAGGGGGTCCAGTAGTTTGACAATCCTTTGTTCTTTTTCGAATTCATTTATTTGCAAGCAGAGAGAGAGAGAGACAGAGAGAGAGACAGAGAGAGAGAGACACCAGGGCCTTTAGCTACTGTAAACAAACTCCAGATGTATGCACCACTTTGTGCATCTGGCTTTATGTGGGTACTGGGGAATTGAACTTGGGTCATTAGGTTTTGCAGGCAAGTGCCTTAACCATTTAGCCATCTCTTCAGCCCCCCTTGTTCTTTTTTTAAAAATAATTTTATTTATTTACTTGGAGAGAGAGAGAGAGAGAGAGAGAGAGAGAGAGAGAGAGAGAGAGAGAATGAGAATGGGCACACCAGGGCCTAGTGCCACTGCAAACAAACTCCAGACACATGTGCTGCTTTGTGCCTCTGGTTTTACGTGGGTGCTGGGTATTCAATCTCAGATACAATTCAGCAAAGAAACCCACCGTATCAGTGTTTTAACTTGAATTTTAATTATTTATTTATTTTTATATTTTCAAGGTAGAATCTCACTCTAGCCCAGGCTGACCTGGAATTCACTCTGTAGTCACAGGCTGGCCTTGAACTCACAGTGATTCTCCTACCTCTCTGCCTCTTAAGTGCTGGGATTAAAGGCGTGCACCACCACTCTGGGCTCTTTTATTCATTTTTTAAAAAATGTTTATTTATTTGCAAGGAGAGAGAAAGAAAGAGAGAGAATGGGCATGCCAGGGTCCCTTACCACTGCAAACTCCAAGTACATGGGCCACTTTGTGTATCTGGCTTTACATAGATATTGGGGAATTGATCCTGGGCTGTCAAGTTTTACAAGCAAGTATCTTTAACTGCTGAACCATCTCTCTAGCCATTGTCTTTTGTTCTTAACCGGAAAGTTATCTTTCTTCACTTATCTCCCCCCCCCCCAAAAAAAAAGTGGAGGAGGGAACTTTGCTTGAAATTTCAGGAAAACAAACAAACAAAATTTCAGGAAAACAAACAAACAAACAAAAAAGATTTTGGGCTGGACTGATGGCTCAGTGGTTAAGATGCTCACCTGCAAAGCCTAATGACCTGAGTTCAATTCCCCAGTATCTAATGAACTTTATGCAGCCATAGTAAATTCCAGGTCAGCCTGGGCTGGAGTGACACCCTACATCAAAAACAAATAAACAAACAAAATGGTTTTGGGCCTGGAGAGATTGGTTAAAGGTACTTGCTTGCAAAGCCTGATGGCCTGGGTTTGATTCCCCATACCCATGTAAAGCCAGATGCACAAAGTGGCGTAGAGATCTGGAGTTCCTTTGCAGTGGCTGGAGGCCCTGGCACGCCCATTCTATCTCTCTTTGTTTCTATCTGTCTCTCCCTCAAATAAATGAAAATTTAAAAAAAAGGTTTGGTATTTACTGAAGCAAATATGAAAACACATGTTTCTGATTCCAGGAAAGGAGGAAAGCTTGTAGGAGCCTCCCGTCTCCTAAGCTTACACCCACCGCAGCCCAAGCAGTCAGGCCCATGGGAGCCTCCCGGCTGGGTGCGCTGGCAGGAGGCTCCTGCTGCTGGTGGTGGGTAGGGTTGGGACAGAAGGGAAGGTACTGGAAAGGACCCCTTCACTCTAGAGTCACTGCTGCCAGCCTCAGCCACCCTGGGTTCAGAGGGCAGACACCTTGCTTTGCCGAGAGGATTAAACAAAGCCCAGAGGACCACTGTGCTGTCCCTGTCAAAGCAGTTCCAGAACTCTCCCTGTTTGAGAGGACCGTTTCCATGGGTCATCCAGAGCCTGGTTCCTCCTGCCCCAAAGGCCTCAAGCTCTCATGGGCAGAAGTTTCCTTGATCACAGCCAGTGGTCGAAAGCTGTCCACATGGGGGCCTCTTCTCAGAAAAATCAAGCCTGTGACAGTACTTGAAAACTAGAGTGTGACTGCCACCTGTTGACTATTATTGACAAGTTTCTCGGGGCCATCAGACCCATCAGGAGGG
>PVHP010022999.1:0-27722 GCA_004024765.1 Zapus hudsonius
CTCCCAGTCTAGACTTTGCAGCCAAGTGGCCCTCGTGGTGTCCAGGGCCACTGTGAGCACTAGTGCCATGGACATCTGACTTCACATCTGCCAAGGAAGCTCCATGCCTGGAGCACAGGTATGAGTGGTTGTGATTCACAGTCCTCATAAGAGTGATGGAAGTCTCCCTGGTCTTACTTGGGCTCCTCAGCATGGGGGACCTGAGCTACACAGCAAGCACCTTTATGGGGTAGGTCATGTCATTACACCCATTTTGCAGATGTGGAAGCTGAGGTAAATAGAAAGCTATACAGTAGTGCAGCTGAAATCAGACACACATCAACTCTAGAATTCTCCAGGGCATTCTATTGCCTCTCAGAATCCACTTCTAAAAAGGAAAGCTGAGACCTTACAAAAAACTAAAAAAAACAAAAAACCTACACTCTAAGGTAATACACTCCCCGTTTTTCAGAGGTATTTCATGTGATGCTGGAGTTCCGGGGTCCCTTGGCAGGTTCCAGTTCTGGGGTCCCTTGGCAGGTTCCAATTCTCAGCATAGCCAGACCGGGCACAGTGCTGTCCCTCCCCAGCCTGGACACATGAAGGGCTCTTTTGGCCCAGGTCCTCCCTCTCCCCCACCTTCTGCTGCTCCTCATTTACATAAATTATCTCTTCCCAATTATCCATCCAGCTGTCTCAACGATGATCTGTGAATGAATTAAAAATGGAATATAATTTAATAATGGCTGATTAGAAGGAGATTAGTTGTTATATAAAAAGGAAAAGCCAAGAGCCAGCTAGTTGCCCTTAATCTGAGCCAATACCATCGTTATTCAGGAAAGCTGCCCTGACCACCATCAGGCAAGCAGACATGGGGCTCTGTGAGAGTGGGGGGCAGACCACCCCAGAGATGGCCTGAGGGTTGAATCCCAACACAGATGTGGGGTTGGACTCCTCTGACTCCCAGGTTGTTTGAGTGGTGTCTGGGGTCAGTTCCTGCTCTAAATTCCAGGCACCCTTGGTTTTGCCAAGGCATCCACAGTGCCCACCACAAGAGCCCCTGATCAGTCTGGATACAGGGCTCAGAAACCCGAGGCTCCCACTCTGTGAATGGAGCTTTACATGGGTGCTGGGGAATCAAACCTCGGTTGGCAGGCTTTGCAAGCAAGTGCTTTTAACCACTGAGCCATTTCTCCAGCTCACAGAAACCTGGGACTCTCAGAACACACAGAAGTTGGGGACACAGACCTCTCTCCAAGAAAATATGCCTCCCTGGGGTAGGTGGTCAGAGAGAGAGCGGGTGGGTTGGCCTGGGAAGGCTCCGTGGAAGAGGGACAGGAGTTTTCCCATTCATCATTTCAATCTCAGTTCACATGCACCTCCTCCTGGAAGCCTGGCCTGACTTCCCAGCAGCAGGATCTCCTCAGTCTCTCACAATGTTCTGGTTGGGAGACCTTCCCTTCCGGGCCTCACACTGAACTCCAGGAGAGAGAGGAAATGACTTTTTCATATATATATATATATATATATATATAATTTATTCATTTTCAAGCAGATATGAGAGAGAGAGAGAGAGAGAGAGAGAGAGAGAGAGAGAGAGAGAGAGAGAACCAGGGCCACCACCTTGTGGGTCTGGCTTATATGGGTACTGGGGAATTGAACCCGGGGTCTTAGGCACTGGAGGCAAGTGCCTTAACCGTTGAGCCATCTCTCCAACCCAGGAAATGACTTTTTCATCTCTGCATCTCAGGTGCTGAGCACATCATTCCACAGACAGAGACACCAACACGCCTTCCATGACTGCCCTCTTGGAGGTTGAACCCTCCTTCCTATACTCCCCAAAATGTTGTGCAGAGCCCGTTATCTCTCTGTCCCACTGAGATTAAGATGTGGGAGCCCAGAAGTGAGGGAACAACTTCTCTTTGATGTTATTGGATGGATGGACCAACCTACACAAGGCTCTCTCAATAGTCCACTTTCACACCCAAGAGAGGGCCCTGAGGAGCAGGATCAGTGTTGTAGACAGTTCCCCCTTGCTGCAATGAACATCCAAAGAAGACAGAGTTTAGATAGAGGAGGAAGGGATTTATCTCAAGCTTACAGATCCAGAGAAAGTTCCACAGATGGTAGAATCAGCTGGCTACCTTTCATAGACCCCAGCAGAGAGAAAAAAGGTAGCAAGCAAAGCACACACCAAAAAGCAGCAAGCATCAAAGACCCCACCAGAGCTCAGACTACGCTGCATACCTTTGGACTGAAATTAAGATCTGTCCCCAAACACACTTTAGGGCTGGACCCTAGGATCCACCCCCATTGACACCTCCTCCAGCCAGGTGGCTGGAAACCCAAGTTACAAGTGTTAATAGAACACCTGAGGGCCTGGTGGCGCACGCCTTTAATCCCAGCACTGGGAGGCAGAGGTAGGAGGATTGCCGTGAGTTCGAGGCCAACCTGAGACTACAGAGTGAATTCCAGGTCAGCCTGGGCTAGAGGGAGACCCTACCTCGAAAAACCAAAAAAAAAAAAAAAAAAAAAAAAAAAGAACACCTGAGTCTATGGGGGACATACATTCAAGCAACTACAGCCAGCATGGTTTATCCAATACCAGTCCACTCCGGAGAGGCCCGCAGCTCATGAGTTGTGACTAGAGATGCTCGGATCTAGGTGGCGTGTCCTGTGAGGACGACATGAGAGGACATCTGCCAGGCAGGAGCATCCAGGGGAATCGAGGAGAAGGTCACAGAGGAAAGGAAAGGCCAAAGACTCCCTCTGCAGCAGCTGGCTGACTCGGGCACATGGGCCCACCATGGGTCAGGTGGCAATGCTGGAGGCTGGGAAGGAATGGGGTGGACGCCTAGCTTTTGGAGATTTCCCCAAATTTCCTAGTCATGAGATTTTTTTTGGGGGGGGGTCAGTGTCTCATGTAGCTGAGGATGACTTTGAACTTCTGATACTCCCGTTTACATCTCCTGAGTGCTGGGATCAGAGAAGTGTGCCCCCACTCCCAGTTTACACAGTGCTGGAGATCAAACCCAGGGCCTTGGGCAGGCTAGGAAAGCACTCTACCAAAGGAGTCAAATCCCAGCCCCTTCTACTCATGAAAAATCTCAAATTTTTATGTTCTGTATATAGTCATCCTTTGGTATATATTGGGGATTGGTTCCAGGACACCCCTCCATATCAAAATCTGTGGCCATTCAAGTTATTTATATAAAATGACATAGTATTCATATATAATTTATACATATCCCTCAACTCATATCCTTTAACCCATTTTGAGATTACTAAATAATACAATGTAAACATCATGTGTGGTTAAAAAACTGTACATGTGGGCTGGAGAGATGGCTCAGCAGTTAAGACACTTGCCTCCAGTGCCTAAGGCCCCCGGTTCAATTCCCCAGTACCCACATAAGCCAGACCCACAAGGTGGTGGCTCTGGTGTGCTCTCTCTCTCTCTCTCTCTCTCTCTCTCTCTCTCTCTCTCTCTCTCTCTTTCTCTCTCTCTCTCCTTTCTCTGCTTGAAAAATGAATAAATAAAATATTTTTTAAAAACTCTACATGTTCAGTGCTGATGCAATTTTTTTCTGAATACTTTCTATCCAGGCTTCTTTGAATTTGTGACTACAGAATCCATAGATAAAGAAGGCCCCCATATGTGTAGGTCTCCAGAAGAAGAAGTTTCTTCCCTCACCTTGTCCCATTCAAGCCTGAAAGCCGCAGCATGCTCCAGGAAATAGGGCCTGATTGATGACTCACCTTCCACAGCACCCTCTGACACCCATCCTCCTCCTCCACCCAGCCCAGCTCCCCCATGGAGCCCAGAGCACATAATGCAATGGGAAGAGGCTTCCCAGGCCAGCCCAGGCTGTGGGATAATTTGATATTCAAATCCTGGCAAAGACCTGCTTCAAATTGCTACAAATTAAGCTGATTTTGGCCCTCAGGATGAGGGATTTGCTCCTGTAGATCAGCCTCCCCAGGACTTGATGAGGTCAGGATTAGGGAGGAAGGGAGAGGGAAAGAGCCCAAGGCAGTGAGGCTGGAGGGCTGGAGAGCAGAAGGAAGGGGGCAGCCCAGACCTTGCTGTTAGAGAACACCAAGGTCTCAAAATTCAGCTCTACCCAGGGATGGCAAGCAGAGCCCGTGGCCACAAATGGGTCAGAACCCCAGAGCCCAGAAAAGCCAGCCCTATTCCATTCACAAGGCAGTGTGTGGTCCTCATCCAATCCATCCAAACCCCTTGAGCCAGGGCAGAACTGATCACCCCATCCCACTGATAGGGAGGCTCTGGGAGATGAGATGGGTCCCCACTGGTAGAAGACAGTCTGGACCCAACACTGTCACTACCTTGACCTTGCTGTGTGACCTTGAGCCAGTGATCACTCTGAGACTCCTTGTCAGGGTTATAAGCAGTGCACACCCACGTGTTTAGACCCCAGCAGCCATCCAGACAAAGCCAGAAGCTTGAAGTAACTGAACAGGGACTAGAACCTGCGACTTTGGACCTTGATTACTTGCTCAGGAAGAGTCAGTATCCTGCCTTCTTTTGACCCCTCCTTCCTGACACGACCTGCCCCCTCCCAGCCAGATCCTCATTTCCATCTGCTTGATCAGGGCCTGTACCGTACATTGCAGCAATTTCGAATTGCACCATTAAAGATTTTATGCTGGAGACGTTAAAATTAAAAAGATCTATGTGCAAAGAGTCACAACGAATTTAATCAACTTGATTTAATAGAAAACAGCAAATGGAATTTATGATGCTCCAAAAGACAAGGGAATTTTTTTTTTCAACAAAGAATAATAAAAAGCACTTTGTGGAAAACAGAAAGTGGAGTGAGGTGGGGGGGGGCTCCCCTTCTGAGAGTTTATCAGAATCTAATCCCTAGTCAGGGCTGTTTGCCGCTAATCCCAGCTGCCATTAAAATATTAAAGATAAATCTAATCGTCTCTTTATCCAAAATAAGCGACTTGTGTGGGGAGAAAACGTCTAACCCTTTGGGAGGAGAATTAGTCCTAATGCATCAAATGGAATTGGGTCCAGGCTAGGGCGAAATAGGGTTTAGAGGCAAATGAGCCGGTAATAGAAATAAAACCCAGAATGACAAATTAAAAACCCTCATTTACACGAATTAAAACGGCTCACAAAAAGGGCTGGAAGCCCAGCAATGCCCTCCTTGGCCCCCAAGGCCCTCGCACTACACTGTCCCACCAGCCTCATCCAAGCTCAGGAGCTCCAGGGAGATGCCACAGCATGACGTCATCCTGCCCACCTCTGCCTTCCTGCGTGCCTCTAGGCAGAAGCGCCTGGCATGCTGCTCAAGCCCAGGCTGGATTCCCAGGCTCTGACTGAAGCTCCCGACCTCACCACAGCACAGTGTCCGCTTTGGATTCAAACAGTAGCCCTGGCCTATTGAGTCCCTCACTTCAGAAGGTCATGGTTTGGTTTGGCTTTGGTTGTCTCCCCCCGCCCCCCAGGTAAGGTCTCCCTCTAGCCCAGGCTGACCTGGAATTCACTATGTAGTCTCAGGGTGGCCTTGAATTCGCAGCAATCCTCCTACCTCCGCCTCCTGAGTGCTGGGATTAAAGGCGTGCGCCACCATGCCTGGCCCCGAACTCTGCTTTTTAAAAAATATTATTTATTTCTTAGAGATGAGGATGGGCATGACAACCTCTTGAGGCTATAAATGAACTTGTGTACCACTTGGTGCATCTGGCTTTATATGAACACTGGGAAATCAAACCCAGGCCAGCAGGCTTTGCAAGCAAGTGCCTTTAACCACCAACTATCTTCCCAACTTTCAAATCCTGCTTTTTAAATTTTTTAAAATATTTTATTTATTCATTTTCAAGCAGAGAAATGAGAGAGAGAGAGAGAGAGAGAGAGAGAGAGAGAGAGAGAGAGCACACCAGGACCACCACCTTGTGGGTCTGGCTTATGTGGGTCCTGGGGAATTGAACCTGGGGCCTTAGGCACTGGAGGCAAGTGCCTTAACCGCTGAGCCAACTCTCCAGCCCTTAAATTTTTATTTATTTGAGAGAGACAGAGACACAGAGGGAAACAGAGACAGAGAGAAAGAGGTAAACAGAAAGAGAGTATAGGCAAGCCAGGGCCTCCTGCTACTGAAAAGGAACTCCAGACACATGCACCACTTTGTGCATCTGGCTTTTTCATGGGCACTAGGGGAGTACAGGAGAACCGAACCTGGGTTGTTGGGCTTTCAGGCTTGGCAAGCAAGCAAGCAAGCAAGTGCCTTAACTGCTACACCACCTCTCTAGCCCCCAAACCCTGCTTTTGTTGCTGGATGCATCTCAAAGGCGACACATATAACCCTGGAGGGTCAAGGGCCCCTCCGTGTGCCATCACAGGTTCTGGCACCTTAGTACAGATAAGTCTGGCAAACTCCTTCCTGAGATCCTTTTTGGATCATAGAGGTTAGATGTTGAGGAGAGGGCTCATGTGCCTCAGCACCCCTTTGTATGCCTTACTAAAGGTCCACACCAGGACGGCTGAGAGGCACCTCTGACTCCTCCAGCCTTCTTAGAAAACCCACTTGAATAGGAGACTCGTGTCACCAGTACTTGGTTATGGAATCTTAAGGGAAATTGGATTGTGGGGCTCAACATCCCCTTCGCTGTGTCCTGTAGCTTCCTCTCATCAGGGGGTACCGGGAGGATTGCCTCTTCTACCATCTTCAACCTCCTCAGGACAAGAGAGGCTTCTAAGAAGCCTAGAGAAAGTTGGGGATGGTAGAGATAACCTCAACCCTGATGGAATGGTGACTTCTCCAAATGGCTGGTGGGAAGGGGTTTTTTCCAGAGTGATATCCTGAAGTTTATGAAAGCACTGAGAGGAGATGGTTTTGAGTAGAGGAGTTAGGGGTCCATCGCTTCATGCCAACAGTAGGGAGCCCCTGTGAGTGTTAGAGCTACAACTGCCAGCCCCAGGGTTGTCTCCCCTAGGAAGTTTTCCCAGCATGCACCATACAAAAAGGGGAGCCAGGCAGGAGAATTGGAATTTGGAGGCCAGTCTGGGCAATCTCAGGACAAATTAAAGTTTGTCTCAAGGAAAAAAAGTGGGGAAGCTGGGAAGATGGCGCAGTGATTAAAAGAAGAGTTTGGTGTCTAAACATGAGGACTTGAGTTCAATCCCCAGCACACGTGTAAGGTGGTGCATGTCTTTAATCACAGCACTCAGGAGGCAGAGGTAGGAGGATCGCTATGAGTTCAAGGCCAACCTGGGAGTACAGAGTGAGTGCTAGGTCAGACTGGGCTAGAGTGAGACCCCCACCTCAAAAAAAAAAAAAAAAAAAAAGCTGGATGCAACCACACATGGCCGTAACCCCAGTGATGAAAAGGTGGAGACGGGGATTGCTGGGTCTCACTGGTCAGTCTCCTCAATGAAATATGAAAGAGGGACAGAGGACACGTGATGTTCTCCTCTGGCCTCCACAAATACGTGACCAGGGAACACATCTGCACACACATGTAACAACCCATGCAATTTTAAACATGTTTAAAGGGAAGAAACTGAGGCACAGAGAGGCTAACTTGTCAGGTGAAGTGGTAGATGAGGCCTGGGCATACAGCCCCCCTGTAGCGCATGTTCAATCCCAGCACCCCTCACACTCAAAGTGGTAGGTGGGAAACTGAGCTCTGAAATGTGTGATTTCAGTACTAGCGTCTTCAAACACTATACGACTCTGCCTCATTGGATTTGGGTCTGGAGAGGTAGCGGCAAGGAGACCCAGCATCTAGGTGCACCAGGGCCTGTCTGTGTGCTTTGTTTCCATGGTCTGTATCTCTGTGACCTTTCGTAATCCTCCTGCAGGGTTAGATTCTCAAAAGAGGTCCCCAGTGTGGAGAAGGAAAAGCAAGACTTGAAGAGGTTAAAGGACCCCTTTTCCACATCTGTTCACAGTACAGTCTCTGCCCTTCAACATCCTGCCCAGTCTTAAAACTCATAAAGGTGCTGGAGGCAGCTGTCCAGAACATTCCTTTTCCCTAGTCCCTGGTCCCAGCCCTTCACTCCCACCCCAAGACTTCCTGTCTCCTCCCAGAACACTCCCATTTGCACTCACCCATACACCCATCCTTCACCCCACACCGGCCTCTGTACCCTGCCCCTGGTCACTACTAAGCTCTGTAAAGTAGGGGTCCTGCCATGGTCTCCTCCCCACCATATGGTGCTAGGTGCTCAGGGCTGCTTGGAGTGTGGCAGGTGGTTCTGAGGGTGGAATCTGCCTGTCTTTGCTAGAAGGGGATTGGCTTGAGTCAGGAGACTTCCATAGAAAGAAAAAATGGGCTGTGCATGGTGGTACATGCCTTTAATCCCAGCACTCAGGTGGAGAGGTAAGAGGATCGCCATGAGTTTGAGGCCAGTCTGAGACTACATAGTGAATTCCAAGTCAGCCTCAGTTAGAACAAGACCCTACCTTGAAAAACCAAAAATAAAATAAATAAACAAATAAAATAAAAAAGAAAAAGTAAGGAAAATGAGATTCTATGTGGAAGAATATAGACATAGGAAAATGTTTGTAGTGTCATACAATGTATTCTGGATGGGAGAAAAACATGCCATGGAATCCAAATTTATAAATCTTTTGCCAGGCATGGTGGTGCACACCTGTTACTCCAACAATCAGGAGGCAAAGGCAGGAGGCTGGCAAGACCCTGTGCCAAAACTAAATAAAATAAATACAAGTACATAATGCTTAGAAAGTATCCAAAGAGGAGACAACCCAAAAAAAATTTTTTTTTGCAGTGCTGAGGACCCAGGGCTAGGCAAGCACTCATCCACTGAGCTAAATCCTCAACCCCACTCAAAATGTTAATGATAGTTATCTCAGGATAATTTTAATGATGGTTTGTTTATTTGTTATTGGGATTTAAAAAATATTTATTTGAAAGAAGAGCAAGAAAATGAGAGAGGGGATGAGAGAGGGAATGGGAACACCAGGACCTTCTGCCACTGCAAACAAACTCCAGATGCATGTGCCATTTTGTGAAACTGGCTTTATGTAGGTACTGGGGAATTGAACCCAGGCTGTCTGGCTTTGCAAGCAAGCCCTTGAACCTCTGAGCTATCTCTCCAGCCCATTATTGAGATTTTGGGTGGTACTGTGGATTGAACCTGGAGTCTCACACATGCTAGGTAAATGGTGTGCCACTGTGCTATATCCCAAGCACTTTTTCATAGCCTTTAATTCTGAGACAGGGTCTCATTACATAGCCCAGGCTGACCTTGAACTCACTCTATAGCCATAGCAGACCTTGAACTTTGGATCCTCCTGCCTTAGTATTTGTTGTTGTTATTTATTTATTTATTTATTTATTTATTTATTTATTTATTTATTTATTTATTTTGAGGTAGGGTCTTGCTTTAGCTCAGGCTGACCTGGAATTCCCTCTATAGTCTCAGGGTGGCCTTGAACTCACAGAGATCCTCTTGCCTCTGCCTCCCAATGCATTAGTCTTTTAAGTAGCTTGGATTATAGGCTTGTACCACCAAGCCTAGAAATGACTTTATTTTTATCAGCATTTTCTTACTTTTCACCATGAACATGGATTATTTGATTAGTGGAGATTCGTCAGAGCTGGGCCTTCTCTGTCCCTTCTCTAAAAATGGGGATTATGACAGACAGCAGAGTGTCTTGGTGAAGATTTTTAGCTTTAGGTGTCAAAAACCCAATTCGAGGCCGGGCATGGTGGCGCACGCCTTTAATCCCAGCACTCGGGAGGCAGAGGTAGGAGGATCACCATGAGTTCAAGGTCACCCTCAAACTACATAGTGAATTCCAGGTCAGCCTGGGCTAGAGTGAGACCCTACCTCAAAAAAACAGAAAAAAAACAAAAAACCCAATTCAAACTGAAGGAGAATGCAAGAACGCAACAGAGCAATTGAGGCCACAACAGGAAAGGGCCCTTGAGTTTCAGCAGCAAGAGGACAAGGAATTCACATGATGTCCTGCCTCCCTTGGTTAGGGGTGCAGGTCTATTGCCTGACCCCATTTTGGGGGGCATGGCCATATGACTATCTTCAGCCAATGGGACACAAACAGACCTGACAACCTAAGGCTTTAAGTGTTTGGCTCAGCCTCCAGTCATCCTGACTTTTTCCATGGTGAGGCATGCCTTGAAGCCACCAGTTCCAAAATGAGATGTGTGGGACAGATCTGGAACCAACCCTGTTGAAGTTCCCTTCTCATTGCTGGACAAAACATCTGACCAGAAGCAGCTCACAGAAGGAAAGGGTTTATTGTGGCTTACAGGTACTTGTTGTTGTCATGATTGTTGTTGTTTATTTGTTTGTTTTAAGTTAGTGTCTCGCTCTAGCCCAGGCTGACCTGGAACTCTCTGTGTAGTTTCAAGCTGGCCTTGAACTCACAGCAATCCTCCTACCTCTGTTTCCCTAGTCCTAGGATTAAAGGCATGTGCCACCATGCCTGTGGCCTACAGTTTTGAAGGGAAGTTTCATTATGCCAGGGAAATCATTGCAGGGCAGACAACTGAGTGTCAAGTCTTGTCACACCAGCTGGGAGGAAGCAGCAATCAGCTTGCTAGCACTGATAAGAGGGCTAGACTATGAAATCCCAAGGCCACCGCCAGTGACACACCTCCTCTAGCAAGGCTCCACCTGCCAAAGACATCATCAACTAGAATCAAGTATGAGGTGTGATCACAAACACATGAGGTTATGGGGGACATTTTACACTCAAAGAATCACAAAACCACAGCTCAGAGCAAGGCCAAGTGTGCCTGGCTCAACCAGAAGGAGAGATAAAGTCCCTAGATGTGGAGGTTATTTGCTACATAGTAGCTACGGAAGCCATGGTGTTGCTGAGCACGGTGGTGCATGCCTACAATCCCAGCACTCAGGAGAATGAGGCAAAAGGATTACTGGGCATTCAAGGCCATTCTGGGTTATAGTGTGAGACCTTGGCTCAAAATAAAGAAAAAAAGTTATAGAAGCCGGGCGTGGTGGCACACACCTTTAATCCCAGCAATCGGGAGGCAGAGGTAGGAGGATTGCTGTGAGTTCGAGGTCAGCCTGAGACTACAGAGTGAATTCCAGGAGGTCAGCCTGGGCTAGAGCTAGACCCTACCTCGAAAAACCAAAAAAAAAAAAAAAAAAAAAAAAAAAAAAAAAAAAAAAAAAAAAAAAAAAAAAAAAAGGTGTTAGCTTGCATAGCTTGCCAGCCTGAGTTCAATTCCCCAGCCACCCATGTACAGACAGATGCAAAAAGGGCCACAAACATTTGGTGTTCAGTGGCAAGAGACCCGGATGTACTCAGACACCTGTACACACACACCCCAAATAAATAAATAAAACTTTAAAAAAAAATAGAAGAAACCAGGCATGGTGGTGCACACCTTTAATCACAGCACTCAGGAGGCAGAGGTAGGAGGATCACCGAGAATTCGAGGCCACCCTGAGACTACATAATGAAGTCCAGATTGGACAAACAAAAATAAATATATATAATATATATATATATATATAAAATATATATTTTTTGGTTTTTCAAGGTAGGGTCTCACTCTAGCCCAGGCTGACCTGGAATTCACTATGTAGTCTCAGAGTGGCCTTGAACTCAACGGTGATCCTCCTACCTCTGCCTCCCGAATGCTGGGATTAAAGACGTGCGCCACGATGCTGGCAAAAATAAATTAATTAATTAAAAAAAAAAAAAACTCAAGCACATCAGGGGAAAAAATTTTGCCAGGTGTGATGACACACGCCTTTAATCCCAGCACTTGGGAGGCAAAGGTAGGAGGATCACTGTTGAGTTCAAGCTTGAGACTACAGAGTGAGTTCCTTGTCTAGAGTGAGACTCGACCTCTAAAACAAACAATCAAACAAAAAATCCTCAAGCTCAGACTAGAGAGATGACTCAGTGGTTAAAGGCACTTGTTAAAAAACCTGAAAGCCTGAGTTTTATTCCTCAGTACCCACATAAAGCCAGATGCATAAAGGGGTTCATATGTCTGGTGGTTGTTATTTATCTATGTAATTATTTGCCTTTTTGGGGGGAAAGGGTCTTGGTCTAGCCCAGGCTGACATGGAATTCACTATATAGTCTCAGGGTGATCCTACCTCTGCCTCCTGAGTGCTGTGGTTAAAGGTGTGTGCCCCCACAACCAGCTTATTGTTGATTTTTCAAGGTAGGGTTCCAGCCCAGGTTAACCTGGAATGCACTCTGTATCCCAGGCTGGCCTCAAAGTCACAGCAATCCTCCTATCTTTGCCTCCAAGTGCTGGGATTAAAGGCGTGAGCCACCATGCCTGGCTGTACTTGGAGCTTGTTTGCCGTGGCAAGAGGCCCTGGTGTGCCCATCTTTCACTCTCCTTCTCTTTTCTCTCTTCTTTTAAATAAAAAATAAAAATCTTTTGGGGGCTGGAGAGATGGCTCAGCAGTTAAGGTGCTTGCCTGCAAAACCTAACTAAAGACCGGAGTTCAATTCCCCAGTGCTCACATAAAGCCAGGTGCACAGAGGAGCACATGCATCTGGAGTTCATGTACCCATTTTCTCTCTCTCCTTGCAAATAAATAAATAAAATATTTTTAATATTTTTAAAATAGTTTTTAAAAACTCAAGCTCCTCTTTCTCCACAGCTCAGATTGGTTGAGACATAGTCAGTCCAAAGCTCTCCTGCCTGTTCCTCCTCCGCAACTGTTACCTGTGCACACACATAAAATCCCTGCACTCTGTATCAATTGTGTTTGCATCACTGTGACAGAATATTAACAGCAACAACTTAAACGAAGAATAGGAAGGATTTGTTTTGGCTCACAGTTTCAGAAGGCTCAGCCATGGTCACTTGACTCCATGTGCCTGGTAGAACACTATGGCAGCAGGAACACATAGCAGAGAACTGTTTACTTCATGGTAGACCTAGAAGCAGAGAGTGACAGGAAGGGACTAAGGATAACCTATACCCAAGGATCCTCCCTCCTTCAATGACCTACTTAGTCCAGCCAGCCCCCACCTCCCAAAGTTTCCACAACCTCCCAAAATAGTGTCACCATCTGGGGACCAAACATTCAAAATACAAGCCTGTAGGAGACACTTCAGATTGAAACTATAACCCTCGTCCTAATTCCATCTCCACCTGCTTCTTGTGAGTACCTAAAACGACACAGTCTTCAGGCCATGAAACCTAATTCACTGGGTTTCAATACCATGAACCATCCCCTTGCTGCCTGACTGTGCCCACACTGTGATTCAGTTTCCTCACGTGTGAAGACAGCAGAGGCACCCACCTGCTAGGTTTTGCTATGAGTGCTAAATGTGAGAATCCATGTAGGGTGCTGAGCACAATGTCTTGTTCATAGTAAGCACTCAAAAAATATTATCTGAGATTGCCAGAGGTGGTTGTAAATCTCAATAGATGAATGCAAGCTCTATGTAAATACTAGACAGTAAAATACCTAGTCAACAGGAATAAATCTCAGGTGGATCTTTACAAGACTGAAGAGTGAGAAATGGAAGCAGATGAGTTGCAATTGTGGATGAGCACAAGGTAGAAAACAGAACTGAAGCCTGCATGTGAGATGGTTGATATATGCTGGGTCATTATTGGTAATCAAGAAGCAGATGACCAGACTTCTGGATGAACCTTTACCATATGCTGAGCTCTTTCATGCTTATGTCTCCCAGAGTCCTCTGAGAAAGCCAGAGCAGGCAATGTTGTCCCCATTTTACAGATAAGGAAACTGAGGTACAGAGGAACTACATGACCATCCCACAGGACACCCCAAGTACAGGAGTCTGGGCACATAGGATGCTCAGCATTGCAGGAAACCCAAAAACAAAAGGTAAGGGTCTTGGGCTGGGGAGATGTCTCAGCGGTTAAAGGCATCTTCCTACAAAGCCTGCTGGCCCTAGTGCCCAAAGACAGCTGTAAATCCCTGCACTCAGGAGACTGAGGAGGGAAGATTTTGAGTTTCAGTACCATGTTGAGATTTTGGGCATTGATTCCTCTTCCAATCTTCCTGGGGTAATCTCTAAACTACCGAGTATTTTTCCAGTAAGTCCTTTTTTCAGTCAAACCAAACAAATAAAAAATTCTGTTTATAACCAGGAATTCTATTATAGGAGTAAATGCAGTACCCAAGCTACCCCAAACCAAAACCTAAGCTGGGCTCCTTCACTTCCCTAAATCACCCAGTTTGGATTGAATATGTTCTATGATCAGCATGGATTTACATAGAGGAGGGATTTGTAGAGGGACCCTTGAAAATTCTCTAGGATCTACAGGTATGGTTCTGAGATTGACGGTTGCCAACCTTTGATATCTGAACTCTTGATTTTATGTAGATGACTCAGAAGTTAAAGGCACTTGCTTGCAAAGCCTGATGACCCAAGTTTGATTCCCCATAAAGCCCCATAAAGATTCACATAAAGCCAGATGCACAAAGTGGTGCATGCATCTGGAGTTCATTTGCAGTGGTAAGAGGCCTTGGCTTGCCCATACTCTGTTCTCTCTCTCTCTCTCTCTCTCTCTCTCTCTCTCTCTCTCTCTCTCTCTCCTTTCTCTCTCTCTGCCTCAAATAAGTAGCAAAATAATTAAGAATAATAATAATGAATCATTTCTCTGGCTCAGGAAGCCCTGCCTGTCAATGGCACCACAGAGCTCCTTTCAAAGGCTGGTCTCTTTGCCTTCTGGCTGGTTCCAAGACACACACACCTGTTTCTCCTCACAGCATGCACTATAGTTTGGATAGGTTTTCAGTGTGGCACTTTCCCCAAGGGTACATGTGTTGCCAGCTTGGTTTCTAGTGTGACAGTATTGGGATATGATGGAGCCTTTCAGACATGAGGCCCAGAGGAAGATAATCACGTCACTGGGAACACTGCACTCAGAAGGAATTAACGCTGGTCTCATGGAGTGAGTTTGTTTTCATGCAGGTGAGTAAATACAAAAGAGCGAGGCAGGACCCTCCCTACTCTTTACTTCTGGTCTTACCATAGGATCCACTTGTACATACCATGAAGCTGTCACCATGAGGCCCGCACTGGAAGTGGTGTACATGGGCCCACCCAGTCTTGTACTTTCAAGCCTCTAAAATTGTGGCCGAAACTTACCTCTTTCTTTTTTGCATTACTCAGACCCAAGTATTGTGTTACATCAATGAGAAATGAGCAATACACTTTCCAACCCTGTTATTGTCTTTGTTCTCCATGTCACAGTCAGCTTCAGTTGCTGGAATGAACTTCCAGACCAGGCACAGTGTATGTGAGGAAGAAGGGATTTATTTGAAACTTCACAGATCCAGCAGTGAGGAAACCACCCAGCACCTCTCAGTGGCCTGCAGCCAAAGCATGTGGTGTCTTCAGCGATAGGAACGTCACCTTTTATTTATTTATTTTTTCGAGGTAGGGTCTCACTCTAGCCCAGGCTGACCTGGAATTTACTATGGAGTCTCAGGCTGGCCTGGAACTCATGATCCTCCTACCTCTGCCTCCCGAGTGCTGGGATTAGAGGCGTGCGCCAATAAGAATCATATCTCACAAATAGTAGGTTGCTTAATGAATATTTGTTGAAGGCTGAGGATGTAGCTTAGTGGATAGAATGCTTGCTTAGCATGCATGAGTCTTGGGTTCCATCCCCAGCACCACATAAACTAGGCATGGTGGCACATGCCTAGGTAGAAGCAGAAAGATCAAAAGTTCAAGGTCAGGCTGGAGAGATGGCTTATTGATTAAGGCATTTGCTTGCAAAGCAGAAGGACCAGAGTTTGATTCCCCAGTGCCCACGTATAGCCAGATGCACAATGTGGCACCTGTGCCTGGAGTTCATTTGCAGTGGCTGGAGGCCCTGGTGCACCCATTCTCTTTCTCTCTTATACACTTTCTCAAATTCAATAAATAAATAAAATATACATATGTATATTTAAAGTTCAAGGTCCTCCTTTGCTACATGGTAAGTTCAAATCCAGTTAAGGACATATGAAACACTGTCTTGAAATAAGTATAAAAATAAATAAATGAGCCGAGCATGGTGGCGCACGCCTTAATCCCAGCACTTGGGAGGCAGAGATAGGAGGATTGCCGTGAGTTTGAAGTCAGCCTGAGACTACAGAGTTAATTCCAGGTCAGCCTGGGCTAGAGCCAGACCCTACCTCGAAAAAACAATAAATAAATAAATGTATAAATATTTGGTGAAAGAATAAGTATGTGCTGAATGTGGTAACATACACCTGTGATTCCCAGCACTTGGGAGAAAGGAAGGAGGGAAGGAGGGAGAGAAGGAAGAAAGGAAAGAAGGAAGGAAGGAAATAAATGTTTGAGTAGGTTATCTTATAACAGTTCTGAGAGGGAAAGCAGAACAAGCTGGGCCCCACCTTTGAAAGATTCTCTGGGGCTGGGGAGGATTGCACAGTGGTTAGAGGCTCTTGCCTGCTTAAAGATTATACCACATTCCAAACACTGCCACGCTAAGGACCACACTTGCAACATATGGAGCCTTGGGGGACACACCCAGACCATATCCAAACCACAGCTAGTTGGGAGGATCCCCTGAGACATTATTAAGAAGGCTGTTCTCCTGGGACAGCAGGAGAGTGGCCTTGTGGGACTAAATACCAAGACAGCCCAGAGCAGAAGTAGGCTGGCAAAACAGCAAGTGGTCCCTGGCCTGCTTCTCTTCACCGTTCCGCTGTGTACAGGTGACCAGGGCAGAAGAGATGAGGAGAGCATGCGTGGAAAGGTGTTTTCCTTTCATGGTTAGGACTAAGGAAAGGCCCTAAGGGTAATCCCAAAACACACAAGAGCATTTTCAAAAGAAAATATACTCATGGTGACCGATTCATAATGAAATTACTGATTCAAGCACAGATCCTTTCTCTTTGCTGCATTTGCCAGCCCCTCCCCAAAATTTGTTGCCCAAGGCTGGGTCATGGTACCTCAGGAAGACAGTGGCTGGGGAGGTGATTGCCAACACTGAGGCAAACAAGAGAGACAGAACCCTCTCTCTTCCACGATCTCCCTCTGAGTTCTGGGGGACAGACTTCCTGATCTCCCAGAAAATCCAGTGGATTCAATGTGCTAAGGAGCCTAATGAATAATAGTCGTAAGGACTATGGTGCACGGAGTCCCCAGGGCCAGGCACTTTTACTGCTGTAAATCCATTCCTTCAACCACTGGGCCACATTTCATGAAGGCAGAGGCTAGGCCTGGCCTGATCCCTGCCATATTGCCAGCCCCAAGTACAGTTTTTTCCTCCGTGGTTTCATCACACTGAACTCCCCAGGGGCCCTGTTTTCAGCACTGTACATTTATTTCTAATCTTTATGAGACTTCCAAGAGGTTAGTACTCTCTTTATGCCCATTTTATGGATGAGGAAACTAAATTAGAAACAGGGAGGTTGGATAGCTTTCTCAAAGTCATCAAACAAGTGATACAGCAAGGATCAGAATCCAGGCATCCTAACTCTAGAGTTCATGCCTTTGACCCCTGTGGTAACTCAGAGGATCAGAGGTGGGATGTTTAGTTTTGTTTTTTGGTTGGGTGGCTGATTTTGTTTGTGGTGTCATTTATTTATCTAATTCATTTATGTGTATATATGCACACACATTATTGAGTGTGCCAGAGTCTCTTGTTGCTACCACAAATGAACGCCCTTCTAGCTTTATGTGGGTGGCTTGAAGCAGGGCCAACAGGCTTTGCAAGCAAGCACCTTCAACCATTGGGCCATCTCCCCAGCATCTCGTTTTGTTTTTTGGAGACATGGTCTCATCTGTAGCCCAGGCTGGCCTTGAATTTTTGTCAATAGCCCCCATGTGCTAAGATTATAAGCATGAGCCACCATGCCCAGCTATGACTCTGGTGTAGGCTAAGCCAGGATTTGGATCCATTATGACCAGGCTAAATGCCTCTGGAAAAGTACACTTGACTCATTCCTGCCCAGTCTTTGGGAGACATCTTTCTATGTAGGGATTCCCAACACTCTACAAATGTTATTTGAAAAGTCCAGTTCCCAGGTTATAAAGGCTGTTGCTGGGCTGTCCCTCTACCTATAGCCTCTGGCAGGGTTCCTCTCAGACAACTCAGGTTTGCCCCTGCATTCAACCTGCTGGGACAGAACAGTGGCTGTCTCCTTGGGATTGGGAGCTGGCAGCTTCAGACATGGAGATTGGTCAAGAGATTTTTCATCCTCATCTCCAAGAGCTGGCTTCATCACTCACACACTTGCTTTCCATCACTCATGTCCTTGCACATCCCTGGCATCTGGCTCATCGTGGCTGTCTCAGGATAAGTCGGAGACATGACAGATGCCATTAACATAACATCCCATCCATCCTCCCATCCCAGGGCTGGCTGGCATGGACAGGAGGCCAAGAGAGGGGTGGAGTCCACAGAAAGCAGCTTGTGACATCAGACACTGAAGACTAAGTGTGGCCTCTATTGTGTGCTCGCTGGTGAAGTCTTGGGAAACCCAAGTTTCTATAGCCACAGAAAAGGGACAGATATTTCTTTGGTAGGCAAGCACATTGCTTTGTACAACTCTGTGTAGTGTCACTAGGAACTGAACTCCAATAGAATACAAGGTGAATGATGCCTTGAAATTTCAGGGCTACATAAGACCCTGCCTCAAAAGGGGGGGGGGCAGGGAAATGACTCAGTGGCTTGCATGGCAGCTTGGGTTCAAAAGTTCTTAGCACCCACATAAAGCCAGATGCAAAAAGTGGTGAAGGATCTGGCATTTGTTTGCAGTGGCGAGAGACCCTGGCTCACTGTCCTAGGCAGCCATAGCCGCTGGGATGAATCTCTAAACCAGGCACAGTTTTGGAAGGAAACTATTTATTGAAGTTATAGATCCAGGGGAAGTTCAATAATGGAGAAAGAGGCTGGCCCCTTTCACAGGTCCAAGCAGAGAGAGAAACCCATTACTAGCACCTCCAAAAGCAAGCAATTACACTCAAACAGCAGGAACTCCCGGCTAGAGCTCAGACTGCTCTTTGCATATGTATTGCTAGTTCCAGACCTACTCCAGAAACACCTTAGGGTCCAGCCAAGATGATACACCCTCCAATCAGACAACTGGAGAAAAACTTTAATAAACTCTTGAATCCATTGGGGGACACCCCTTCAAACTACCACATGCACCAATTTATAAACATAAATAAATAAATAAATAAATAAATAAATAAATAAATAAATAAATAAATAAATAAATAAATTTAAAAACACAAAAGCAAAAAAGCCAAAACAACACACATGTGGAATCAAAGTGCTAATAGGCTGCTGTCTTGTGAGGTCCAGAGATTATTCTAAGGGGCAGGGACACTGGATACACCACAGGCATGACATCCTAGGGAGGTGGGGAACCTGTTCCCCAGATACTTCCTGCTCTGTGAGAAGCCCTTAACCAGCCACACCAGAGTGGTAGAGGTAGGAGACCCACCTGACAACAGCTAGGTTAACAAGGCCTCATTTTTTTCCTTCTTTTTCCCTTCCTCCTCCCCCTTTTTTCCCTCTCTCTCTTCATCTCTGTCTTTTTCTCTGGTTGGAGTTTGAGACAGGGTCTCATGTAGCTGAGGTTGGCCTTGAACTATTGAACCTGAGAATGACTTGAACTCCTGATCCTCCGCTTCTCCCTCCCAGGTGCTGAGATTACAGCACTCACACCAGTTCAGCAAAGCCTAGTTGACACATCCTACAGGCTCTGTCTTTCCTCTCAGTCTGGCTCCGTGGTGGTCTCTAGGCAGCAGACTGTGAATGGCTAAAGGGTTTTCCTTTATTTGGGGATTTGTAGCTGATTGGCCAAGTAATCCCTAGTTTCCCAGTCTTTGTCCAAATCTTTATCTCTCTTCTAGAGTGTTTTGGGGTCAAGAAACATCTTTTATAAATTTTTTTAAAATCCTATCTCTTTTTTAAACATTTGGGTTTTTAAAATATTTTATTTATTCATTTTTCAAGCAGAGAGAGAGAGAGAGAGAGAGAGAGAGAGAGAGAGAGAGAGAGAGAGAGAGAGAGAGAGAACCAGAGCCACCACTTTGTGGGTCTGGCTTATGTGGGTCCTGGGGAATTGAACCCAGGGCCTTAAGGCACTGGAGGCAAGTGCCTTAACTGCTGAGCCATCTCTCCAACCCTATAAATTTTTCAAGGTAGGGTGCCACTCTAGCTCAGGCTGACCTGGAATTCACTATGTAGTTTCAGGCTGATCTCAAACTCATGGCGACCCTACCTCTGCCTCCTGAGTGCTGGGATTAAAGGCATGCATCACCACGACTGGCAAGAAACTTTTTTAAAACCTATGGTAAAGTAAGTAAATAAGTAAGTAAGTAAGTAAGTAAATAAATAAATAAATAAATAAATAAATAAATAAATAAATAAATAAATAAATAAATAAAAACCTACTGTTGCTCAACACAGCAGACAGAACAGGGCAGTTCCAAAAGAAATTAGACACTTCCCAGCTCTAGGAAGGTCACTGAGGTGGGCGAATACCAGGCAGGAAGGGGCCTGTGGCTTGTGTGGATACACCTTCACCCTGGCTAACTTGGACCAGTTTCTGCTCTGGGCCCTGACACAAGAGCACTGTGAACAGGAATCGGGCATCTCTTCTCCTCAGGCAAAGGTCCTGCTGTTTTCCTTAGTTTTTTACCTGGAACCTTACCTGGTGCCCTGACTGCCCTTCCACAGTTCTGGAGCAGGGTAGCCAAAGGGACCCCACCAACTGGGGAAAGCAGCTCCCTTTTAATTCCCTCTCATCCCTCCCTCCTCCCTCTCCCTTCACATGGACAATCTCAGCTCTTCATTCTGTTTGCTCAATGAACTCTGAAGGACATTAGACCCCTTGCCTAGCCTATCTGGTTTATTGCAGAGCCCCTAGCCCCTGGTTCAGAGCTAGTGGATGCTCAATACACATTATTTATATGACTGAAAGACAAAATAAATACAGTTCTTGGTGGGGGGGTTGTCACACTTCATGCTCACTATATGAAGATGTTCAGAGTCCATGGTCAGCTGGACCTCACCTGAATCCCAAACACCCAGGATAATGAGACAGGAGCATGAGGCCAGCCTGGGTTATACTGGGTTACTTTGGGAGAGTCTGTCTCAGAGAAACAAAACACAAAGAAAGAAAGAGAAGAAAGGAAAGGAGAGGAAAGGAAAGGAAAAAGGGAAAAGCAGGGCATGAGGGGGTGTATGTCTTTAATTGCTTCAGAGGCAGAGGTAGGATCACTGTGAGCCAGCCTGGGACTACAGAGTGAGTTCCTGGTCAGCCTAGGCTAGAGTGAAAAAAAAAAGAGAGAGAGGAAGGAAGGAAGGAACAAAAGGAAGGAGAGAGGGAAGAAAAAATGAAGGAAGGAAGGAAGGGAGGGAGGGAAGGAGGGAGAGAGGGAGAGAGGGAGAGAGGGAGGGAAAGAGAAAAAGAAAGAATGTTCACAGTTGTTCTCCAAAGTAAGTTCTCACTCTGGGCTCCTCTTTCCCGCCAGGGCCTGCTATTTCTTTTTATTTTAGGAGAGATGGCTCAGCGGTTAAGGCACTTGCCTCCAGAGCCTAAGGCCCTGGGTTCAATTCCCCAGGATCCACATAAGCCAGACCCATACCCACAAGGTGGTGGCCCTGGTGCTCTCTCTCTGTAACTCTCTGCTGGAAAATGAATAAATAAGAGAAAAAAAAAAGAGAGAAAAACATCATGTTGTATACAATTAAATATAATATTAAAAAGACAGGTGAACTTTTTATTTTAATTTATATATATATTTATTGACCATAATGAGTTACATTATTTAGTGGGCAAACAATGAGTTGTTATCCCCAATTCCCCAATGCCCCCCCATCCCCAATCAGCTGGATATCCTCTTCCTAGGTCGTCTGGATCCGTCCTTGTGGCAGGGGACCATGTGTAGCCTAGTACTCAGCTTGCTTCTCCTGGCCCAAGTGTGTTGTTACTGAGGGGGTGTCATGCCTCTGGATAGTCTCCCCCAACACGGCTCTCACAATCTTTCAGCCCCCCTCTTCCGCTGAGTCGTGGTGGGTGACAGGGCCTGCTATTTCTGACCTCTTCTGCATACACTTTCTAGGCCTGGATTCACTGTGTATCCCTTCTAAACAGGGCATTCTGTCCTATGTGGGGACACGGATGTCACTCCCATGTCTCCCTCTCCACACCTTGGCCCCTGGTACCAACATCTTCACCACAAGCATAGTCCAGGGTCCTCCAGTCTCCTTTGTTCCACATTTTGCACAGGTCTCATTTGGGGGGGGGGGGCTGCTTAAAAGGCTGCTGACCTGCACAAGAGTTAGAGAGGAAGTCTCCCCTCTCCAGCCTCCCACCCCACCCAGACGACCCCGACCCGGGGTCAGGTGCCAGCCAGCCTGGGCTCCAAGTCCCCATCCACTCTGCCTCCGCCCCTGGAGTCCCTGCCCAAGGGCACCCGCAGTGCCCACCACACTCGGCCCGCCAAGCCCTGGCCCCTCAGCGCTGGCAGCGGCGGGAGCTGCCAGCTTTTTGGAATTCCTAATCGCTCCTGGCCCCGGTGATTGGCTGTTCGGCTCTGACCCCACTTGGGCTGCCGCCTGGTTGGATAAAAAGGGAATCTCCTTGGGGCTCCAGAGCATTAGACACCGGAGGGGGCACCTGGGACCAACTTGGCGAAGCGGGGAGCCCGGCGGGGGGTGGGGAGCTAAAGACCCGCGGCCTCGGCCCCTCCAAAGAGTCGGGAGATGACGGGCAAAGCCGGGGAAGCGCTGAGCAAGCCCAAAGCCGAGGCGTTGGCCAAGAGCGCCTCGGGGGGCGCCCCGGCCAGGTGCACGGGGTTCGGCATTCAGGAGATCCTGGGCTTGAACAAGGAGCCGCCCAGCTCCCACCCGCGGGCCGCCCTCGACGGCCTGGCCCCCGGGCACTTGCTGGCGGCGCGCTCGGTGCTCAGCCCCGCAGGAGTGGGGGGCATGGGGCTGCTGGGGCCCGGGGGGCTCCCCGGCTTCTACGCGCAGCCCACCTTCCTGGAAGTGCTGTCCGACCCGCAGAGCGTCCACTTACAGCCGCTAGGCAGAGCGTCGGGGCCGCTGGACGCCAGCCAGACGGCCAGCTCGGGTAGGTGAGGGCGAGGCTGCTCGCCCGCCGGACCGCGGGCCCGAGCCGCAGCCCCGCGCCATCGCCCGCCCGCCCGCCCGCCCGCCCGCCGGACCTGGCATCCAGGACGCGGAAAAGTTCGTGCAGGCCAACGGGTCTCAGCCCTGGTCTGCAAACCTGCGGGACCAGGGGGACGCCCCCAGGAGCCCGCGGGGCTTGCGGCCTCTGCCCTGCCTACCCGTGGCTCAGTTTTTGTGATCCAGTGTCGGGGCCCGCTAGCTTAGTCGCAGCTCCCTGCCGGGGTCCCCAATGGATACTCGGCTCGGGGTGTCTGTGGCGCAGCATCTCCCAGACAGCTGGAGGGTCCCAGTTCAGCCACAGCGTCCCCGGCCTCCCCAGGACCCGCGCTCCCGGAGCCCGAGGCTGCTGGCTCGCTGCGGGACCTATCTGGTCCTTGTCCCTGGGTCCGAAGTTGTCCTTTTCCTCCTCCTCTCTCTCCATCCCCAACGCCCTGCATTGCTCAGATGGGGTTTATTTTTCAACCCCATAAACTAGGAAAATCAGGCCACCGCTGCAGGCGAAGCGGCCACCAGTCGATCCAACATAAACGCCACAAAATATCGGATCTCGGTTTTCCACTGGCTCCGGGAACCTTACATGACCTCGCTGAGCATTTCCCGGGCCCACTTTTCCTTATCCGCTGGGCCCTCCGTCTTTTATGTGCTCTCTGGCATCCAGTTCCCCGCTTTTTCATTTCATCGTTATTATTAGTATTGTTATTTACAAGGACAACGAAAACTAGCGCGTCGCAGGCTCTTTGCCCCGGAGTGCGAGCGCATCGGGCGGGTTTCTAGAAGAAGCAGTGACCCCGCAGTCCTCAGACCTTTCCAGAGCCTCGGATCCCCGCAACTGGCTCCATTCCTTGGGACCAACTTTCTGGTCCGGCGCCCAGCTGGGCTCAAAGCCCGGATCACCTTCGGGGGTCCCTCATTCTCCTGTGTTCACACCCGCAATCGCGCCCAGGGCTTTGCCTCTCTTGCAACGAAATCCGTTGAAAAGCTCTAGATTTGGACGCCGATGTGGGTGGGCCAGCTTGGGTTTCGGGTTGGGAACCCCTCAGGGCTCGGGTGGACCCCACAGGCCCGCAGCACCGGCAGAGGCTGCTGCCTGGTGGGGCTTTGCGTATTTGGGGTGCTGCGGAGCACACTCCCCATCCGACCATTTGTCTCTCTGCTTGTCTCAGATTCTGAAGATGTATCTTCCAGTGACCGGAAAATGTCCAAATCGGCTTTAAATCAGACCAAGAAACGCAAGAAGCGGCGACACAGGTAAGGACCCCTGAGCACTTTCCAGCCTCCCTTAGGCCCCAGCCGCCAGCCCCGGACACGGTTGTCGCGGATCGCAGATGTAAGGGTCTGCCCGGCTTCGGGGCAGAGAGATCGGGTTATTTTCCCCAACCTAGCCTGGGTCTAGCCACACCGGATGAGGGGGCTGTGTGTGGGCCCGAGCAGCCCCACCGCGGGAGCGAGGAAAGGTTCCAACTTGGGCCCTAGGCCAGGCTCCAGCGGGGTCGGTGGCCCTTCGGTCCCGGCCCAGCACAGCCCGAGGTCCACGCCGCCCCAGAGGCCGGCAGATGGGCTCCCACCTCTCGCTGGAGCCGGATCATTTACCCCGGGGCTCCCTCACCCATCCTCTCAGGAGGTCCGGGTGCTCGTCACCACCTCCCCAGCTTTCGGCACCCTTCGTCCCCAGGACTGCAGCTGTGTCTGCACTGCCGGAACTCGTCCTTTCGGTGTGCGGCCTCAGTTTCCTAGTCTGGAAGATGGGGAAGGAAGCGGGCTGGGTGGGGTGGATTATGCTAAAGTGCTTGAGCAAGTCTTTACACAGGCGTCAAAGTTAACATTCAATTGATACATACTTAAAAGTAACAAAAGTAACGCTCCCTTCTCCCCTCCTGAGCTGGAGACCCGCATTCCCTTCGGTTTCTGCCCCACCGCTACTGTTCCTGGTGGGAATTCTTCAGGTTTTTAAACAAGGGAGAGAGCAAAAACCAAAATTCTGTCATTCTGTGAGTGTTGCGTCCAGGTGTTGACCCTGAGTCCCCCCAATAGAGCTGTTTTCTTTTTTCTCTGTCCCAACCTACATAGGGTGGCCAAAGGGTCCCTCTATCTCCCCTAAGCTTCACTGGCCCCCCATCCCATCCACTGCATCCTCCTCCCTCCCCATTTGTTCTCAGCTCCCTCTCTCCCTCTCTCCCTCCCTCCCTCCCTCTCTGCTTTTCTGCGCCTTACCCTCCCTTGGCCACCGTTGATCCCCATCTTTTTAAATGGCTCTTTTGGTCCCCTAACGAGACAGATTCTGGCCGTGAACTTGAGCTTGGTCTCTCTCAGAGCTTTGTGAAGCTTTGTTTTATTTTCTGCTTTGCTTTAGTTTGTTTTAAACGAAAACGTTTTATTGGTCCTGTTCCTCCACTTTTGAAAACATTCATTCAACAAATATTCATTATATATCTATCTAAATGTCTAAAATCTCTCCTGCTGATCCCAGAGTGAGGGATCCTGTCAGCCTCTTCAGAAGGGATGGGGGACCTGAAAAGAGGACTCGGGTCCTGCACTTAGTTGACAGGGAGACGTTCCTTAGCCTGCCAAAAGCATCCCGCAAATACGGGGGTACTGGAGTAGCTTCAGGACATCTCACTGTACTGCAGTTAAAAGCTGGGTGACCACCAGCCCAAAGTCCATGTCTAAGGTCCTCTGTCCTATCTGTCACCCTTTATGAAAGGGAAACGTTTGGGAATTTGGTTGGATTGGGAAGGATGATAAACAGTTGGTTAACATCAGAGAATAAGCCACCTTGGGCTTGTCTTTCTGGCACATGAAAGGATCATTGGAGAGGAGAATGAGATTCTAATTAGTAAAAACTATGCTTTCCCAAGCTCCCGTCATTCGGGGATTTTAAGCAAGAGGTCTTGGGATCTGTTGATAAAAGATGGGCTTGTCTTTGCCTCAGAGAAACAAATCTAGGTTTATCAGGGCATGGTGATGGAGCTGCGATGCAGACCAGCCTGTGGGTTTTGTTCTTAGGGAACCACCAATGCCAGAAGCAGTTTGGGGTATTAAGAACTAGCTCCGAGGTGAGAATGGGGGAAGTTTGGAAGTTTGGGTGGTTGCTCCTCTTCTTGCTTTCTCTCTCTCTCTCTCTCTCTCTCTCTCTCTCTCTCTCTCTCTCTCTCTCTCTCTCTCTCTCTCTCTCTCTCTCTCTCTCTCTCTCTTTTCCAGGAAGGGTCTCACTCTATCCCAGGCTGACCTGGAACTCACCCTATAGCCTATTCTGGCCTTGAACTCACAGTGATCATTTTATCTCAACCTCCTGAGGCATAACCCACCATGCCCAGCTTTTGTTTTTTTCTTAAATGAGACTCTTCCAAATAAAGCCAAGCCCTTGAAGAGTTTTAAATGACCTGCAAGTGGTTCTCCACTGAGTTTTTGACCAAAGACACATTCCTTGTATGCCTCAGTTTCCCAGATTTTGAAATGGACTTTCATATTTTGAAGGTTTATTTTGACTATCTGTTCGGTGGCAGGAGAGAAATAGAAAGTAACAGACCTTCAAAATCCTGAAGAATTAACTTTCTATGTACATAAGAATTCCACATATCCCTCAAGAGAATAAACAAAATGATTTACAATCAAAGAAGTCCTTTTCTATAAAGAGCACAATCTTTCTTTCTCACACGCCCCCTGCAATAGCCCCTGAGATATTAAAACCCATCAGCACAAGAAACGTGTGGGACTTACATGTACTTTTTCTTTGCATTGGGGAGAGTGGATAACACAGCAGAGAAACATTCTGAATCCCTCTGCTGGTTCCAGGGACCAGATTCCAGGGGAGGAAGCAAGGGGTGTACCAAGCTTACAAATTAGATTTGTGAAAACTGAACCTCTTGGCTAATTGATAAGGGTGTGGATAAAGGTCACTTAAAATATGGTGAAATTAAGGTCTGAGGAGAGATAAGTTTGTGTTGTGGTGGTCAGTGAATCATTCAAGAAAGTAATTTGTTGTAGGCAAAATTTTATGTTACTTTCACCTTTTGTGAGGGAGAGAGAAGAGCTTTCCCCAGATCTTTTAGTGGTTTAAGACACAAAATGAATCAATGTGAACTGCCCTGTGGGGGGCAGGGTGACTGGATGGGAATCCCTGAGTGGCTGAGTCTCTGTGGTGGCAGAGAAAGACTGGCGAGGAGGAAGAGGGGCTCAGGTGTAAACAGACCAAGACTGCAAGTCACCTTCTGGTGAAAGTCAGACTGAGCAAGGAGTCTGGAAATCAGGTTGAACCTGGAAGGGTTTTATTAATCTGGCAAGATCTCCTCTCTGCTTGGGAAGAGAAGGACTGGGTTTCTGTGGTCTTCTAGAACTTCTCAACACTCTTTTGTTCAGAACACTTTCAGAAAGATAGTGTGGGACCTCCCCCTTGAATGAAGAAGGGTCCAGTAGGTTATGTTATGAGTCTATATACTAATTATATGTGTGTGTGTGAGAGAGAGAGAGAGACAGAGAGACAGAGAGAGAGAGGAAGTAATTGATTACACTAAGCCCTCCAGAGGTTGGGTTGGGACCTGATCTCAAGGCATAGGAGAGTTACTCTGTCCTTTCCAAGACAGGCTTTTTCAGGTTCCAGGTACCTGAGTCTCTGGTCTTACTCCCCCCCC
>PVHP010023000.1:0-21396 GCA_004024765.1 Zapus hudsonius
AAAAAAAAAAAAAAAAAAAAAAAAAAAAAAAAAAAAAAAAAAAAAAAAAAAAAAAAAAAAAAAAAAAAAAAAAAAAAAAAAAAAAATCTAAGACTAGTTGGAAAGAGGAAGGGATTCGGTGGAAAGGGAGAAAGGGAGACAAAGGAGGGCTGTGGTAGGCGAATATGATCATGGCATATTGTATATATGTATGAAGGTTGTCAAAATGTTTTTTTAAAAAGAAAACTTAAAATGGGGGTACCACCATAAGATTTGCTCATACAATGTATCTAATTATCAATAATAAAGATTAAAAAAAGGGGGAGAAACAAATGAGAAGCTAAGTATAGTGGAGCATGCCTTTAATCCCAGTAGTTAGGAGGCAGAGGTAGGAGGATGGCTGTGATTTTGAGGCCAGTTTGAGACTACATAGTGAATTCCAGGTCAGCCACGGATAGACCCTATCTCAAAAAACAAACAACAAAAAAAGGAAGAATGAGAAAGATACACTGATAAAAATGAGTGTTGCTGGGCATTTATATACATATGAAAATACATATACATAGGTATTTTCAACACTAAGGAAGGAGAGGCAGAAGGATTTTGAGCTCAAAGCCAGCCTTGGATACAGAGCAAATTGTTGTCTCAGAAAAAATGATTTGTAAAGCCTTACTTCATCATCAATCTTCATCTGAAAATCTTCTTCATTTTCTTCTTCAGGAGCAAAAAAGGACTTCTCTCCATAACCAGCATCCTGAAAGAGGGTAATTCCATACATAAATAAATCCATTGAAAAAAACATGAAGCACAAGTTTTACAGAATACTAAATACAGAATGCCAAAACATATTCTGCATACAGGGTGGATTCTATAAAGTCTTCAATGTATTCACTACTATTGTACATCCTTAAAGTATTAGAAGGCATGCTAAACTAAATTACATGGATTTTACTGATAGAGATGTAGCTCAATGGTAGAATGTTTGCCTAGCATATGTAAAGCCCTGACTTCTGTCCCCAACACACATGGGACCCAACACACATGGTAACCAGGAATGTCCTGGGACTTGTGCTTATAGACAGGCTCCACTTCATCTCTTGCATTACCTGACTCCCTCCCCTTGAGTAGGAGGTGTCTCTTACCAGAGCTCAAATCTAATACTGAAACTGTGATTGGTCAAAGCCAGACCAATCAACTGTCTCTCTGGATCACCTGGGCGAGGAGATATAATTACCTGGAGAAGGAAAGGCTGTTCTCTTTTCCCCTCATGGCTGCCCAGCAGAGAGACATCTGAATCTCCAAACCTAGGCACCCTCACCAGCCACTAGAGCTGTGGTGAGGAGGCTCAGGGGTTCTTTCCCACGTGAACCTTTTTTCATCATGATGGGAGCCCTCTTTTATCTTCCCTTCCTTCTCTTGCTTGGCTGGCCAGCACAGATTTTATAGATATATGGCTAAAACCTCCGCCATGTACTCTCTCCTCACTAGTGGCTGGCAAGCTCTCTAACTTCTTTACTCCTCTTAAATAATGTCTCCCACTATACCTTATCCTCTGGTGGCCTATAATTTTAATTCTTTAATTTTACATGACAAAAATCCAGGTACACTTAAGTGTTAAACTAGGAACTACAAGCCAAAGGAAGGGTAGAACTGCTTACAACACAAACTTCCAGACAAAAAAAATGCCTTGATATTCATGACTTCACAATGACAGATAATACCTACACATTATGGGAGGAAAAGATGACAACACTGAAAGAAATCAGAGACTAATTGAGAGGTGGGAGAGATATGGGAGAGGGAATCATGATGGCTTATGATCTATGATTACAGAAGCTATCAATAAAAAGTTAAAAAACACAGAAAATGTTTTGTTGTTTAAAAAAAAGGAGTTGTCAAAGAACTTAAACTGATATTTGGCTAGGGCCTATTTAAAAAAAAAAAAAAAACCTAAAGAATGGGGCTGGAGACATGGCTCAGCAGATAAGGTGCTTACTTGCAAAACCTAATGGCCAGGTTTGATTTCCTCAGTACCCTCGTAAAGCCAGATGCACAAAGTGGTGCATGCATCTGGAATTTACAGCTTCAAGATGTCCTGATGTGCCCATATATTCTCTTTCTCTCTCTCTCTCCCTCCCCTGCTTCCAAATAAATTAATTAAAAAAAAACAACTAGAGTGACGCCAAGTGTGGTGGTGCACACCTTAATCCCAACAGCACTGGGGAGTCTAAGGTAGAATTTCTCTGTGAGTTTGAGGCCAGCATAGGCTACATAATGAGTTCAAGGTCAGCCTGAACTAGAGTGAGAGACAGAGAGAGACAGACAGAGACAGAGAGACACATACACGAACGCATACACACACACACACACCCACACACACACACACACACCCCTGAGAGTTACATAGTGAATTCCAGGTCAGTCTGGGCTAGAGTGAGACATTACCTCAAAAAAAAAAAAAAAAAAAAATCAAAACACCAAACAAAAATAAAAACCTTAAGAGAGAGTTGTCCTCTCCCAGTTGAACCTTTTCCATTTGGATTTTATGCACACTATATGTCCCTAAACCAAACTTACAACACTATCATCTCTACGAACCTGGGAGGAGACTGACAAGTGCTTTCCCTGCAAGTTTTCCAAAGGAGTCAAAATCCAAAGGAATAAACAACCCTTTTCAAGGCAAAATCAAAGACCACGGATAAAGCTCAGTTGGTAGAGTGCTTTCCTAGCATGCAGGAAATCCCCACCAATGTATAAAACCTGGTGTGGTAGAATATGCCTATAATCCCAACACTAGAGAGGTGAGGAGACAGGATAAGAAGTTCAAGGACATCCTTAGCTACATAACAATTTCAAAGCCAGCCTAAGTTATATGTAACTCATAGTTTGAATTTTTTTTTAGAAATTAGCAATAACTGAGGCTGGAAAGATGGCTCTGTGGCTAAAGGTGTTTGCTTACAAAACCTGACAGCCTAGGTTCAATTCCCTAGTACTCAGATAAAGCCACATGCACAAAATGGGGCAAGTATTTGGAGCTTGTGTTTACAATGGCATGAGGCCCTGGCACACTCATACTCTCTCAAAGAAAGAGAAAAAGCAAACAGAAAACAAACAACAATAATCTAGTAACCATCATCTCTCGAAATGAGTCTTCTCCATCTCTATGAAAACAACCAGAGGCCATCAAGTGGTGTTGAAAAGGTGCTCACTTTCAGTCGCTGCTCTGCAGCTACCATGCTATAGTAAGCACAGCATTGCTCGGGTGATACCATAGCTCTGATTTCCTCTTCCATTGGTAAACGAAAATCAGACTTCAGCACCCACCAGTTTGAGTCCATTCCTGGAACAGATACAGAAAAACTGTCATAGTAATAGCACAATAAACAGACACTGAACCAAGCAATGCCATAGACAGTAAACAGGCCTAGCTAGTTAGCATGGCTAGTCAAGAAAATCCCTACGACTAAAGCTGTTTGCTTACAAAGTTACATAAAAGGGTACTTTCTTTTGATGAGCATGAATATCTACTTTATTTTATTAGTTCTGTAGATTTTTTTTAGCTAAAAGCCATAACTCTTTGGGATTATGAGAATTACAGAGGAAACAGTAAGCCACATTGGTAACCTGTACGTTTGAAGTCAGCGCACAGCTTCAGTCTCTTCCTGATGCTGCTTTCTGAATGCGATGGAAAGGCTTTCTTTATATCTTCCATTCGGATCCTCCGTGGCCTATCTTTACTCTTCCAAAAGAGGCGGTAAATAAAAACCTGCCAAATAAACCAAATAATTTTTTTCCGGTTTTTCAAGGTAGGGTCTCACTCTAGCTCAGGCTGACCTGGAATTCACTGGAGTCTCAGACTGGCCTCGAACTCACAGGGATTCTCCTACCTCTGCCTTCCCAGTGCTGGGATTAAAGGCGTGCGTCACCACGCCCAGCTCCAAATAAATTTTATTAGCTAAAAGATAAAAGTCTTCACTAGGGTCACTTTCCCTCACTAAACTTAGATGTATTTTCATCTTTCCTAATATGCCCCTAACTCTACAAAAAGTTTTCATGTACATCTTGACCGACCCCATACTCCCATCTTACTTGTAGAAAGTCTCGAATGTGTGTATTGGCCCTTTTGGAGTTAGGCCCAGGAACTTCAAACAGGGGGCATTGTTGGCCAACCACAAAAATATCCACTAATTCCCGAATGTAGTAAGACTGTCTTGTTCGAATGATCAGGAAGTCAGTTTCTGGCATCTTATGAAGATAAACTGGAGCACGAAAAAGGTTGTTCTCAAATGCCTAAAAAAAGTAAAACCACAAAAATTATATACAAAGAAGCCATAGGAAATTCAGTCAACTATTAAGAAAGGAAAATGAAGGGCTGGGGAGATGGTTAAGGCAGTTAAAGGTGCTTGCTGGCAAAGCCTGATGGCCTGGGTTTGATTCCCTAAGTACTCATGTAAAGCCCCTTCTGCAAGGAAAATAAAGCATCTTTTTTTTTGGTTTTTCGAGGTAGGGTCTCGCTCTAGTCCAGGCTGACCTGGAATTCACTATGTAGTCTCAGGATGGCCTTGAACTCACGGCAATCCTCCTACCTCTGCCTCCCCGAGTGCTGGGATTAAGGGCGTGCGCCACCACGCTCATCAAAATAAAGCATCTTGATCTCCAGCTATTAGGTCTAGTCAATAAAATACGCAAATTATCATATAGCAAATAGGGTTAATTTGTCTATCTTTCAGAATATCAAAAGAAAAAAAAAGTAGAGACAGGAGAACTGATTGATGCATGCCTGTAATCTTAACACTCAGGAAGCTGAAGCAGAAGAATTACACAAGTTAGAGGTAGTCTGGGCTACACAGCGAGTTCTAGGGCCAGCCTGAACAATGGAGTAAGACTAGGTCTAAAAAAAAGCAGAGGGTGCTAGAGAAAAGGCCCAGAGGTTAAGGGGCTTGTTTGCAAAGCCTGAGTCCCAGTACCAACATGAAGCCAGATATATAAAATGGCACATTCGCCTGGAATTCGTTTGCAGTAGCAGGATTCCTGGCGTACCCATCCTGTCTCTCCTTCCCCCCTACCAGTTACAAACGGATAATTTTTTTTTAATTACCAAGGACAGAAAAGCCAAGAATAGGATGGAAGGAAGGGAGAGAGGGAAGGGAGCCAAGAACATGTATAAAGACAATAATTGTAGTCCAGAGTGATAACCATTACACAATGTAATCTTTCTATAAAGGCAAGAATCAAAATGTGGTATAGTGTGCTTTGAATGCACACAGCCCTGGCTGGGTTCAATCCCAAGCACTACACAGACACACAAACATAGTGGCAAATGGGATACAGATGTAAAAGACCAAGAAATAAATAGGCATTATGATGCTTTAGGAATGTTAGCAATAGTGGCCTTCCACTCTTCACCTTAAAAATGTAAAAACTAAAGATTAAAAAAAAAAAAACTGGCTTGGTGTGGTGGCCCAAGCCTTTAATCCCAGCACTCAGGAGACAGAGGTAGGAGGATCGCCCTGAGTTCAAGGCCACCCTGAGACTACATAGTGAATTCCAGGTCAGCCTGGGCTAGAGTGAGACTCTACACCTCGAAAAACCAAAAAAAAAAAAAGTAAAAATTGTACCAGACAGCCTCTCTAGACCTGTTATGAAAAAGCAGAAAAAAAGTTTTTCACTGTGGCACATAATTCAAGTGTGATTATTGATTCGCAATGACAATAACCAATCTTGCTCAAAATGTACCAATTTAGCCTATAATTCTAGCACATTTAGGAAGGAGGATTGCTGAGTTTGAGGCCAGCCTGTGCTACAGAGTGAGTTCCACATCAGGCTGGGCTAGAGACAGACACTACCTCAAAAGTACCATTTTTTTTTTTGCAGTGTTAGAAATGAAACTCAGTGCATTTAACATGCTAGGCAAGTAGATTACCACTGAGCTACACTGAGCTACATCCCTAGTTCCTCAAATGATAATTTCATAGAAAGAATTGAAAACATTCATAAGCTTCATTATTAATCCTAGGTGGACTTCCCTATGACATCCAGATATTAATGGGCTTACCAGTGTGTAGTTTCTTGCCCATTTATTTATTATTTTTTTGCTTTTAAGACAGGGTCTCTTTATTATCCCAGGCTGGCCTCAAGTGTTATGATCTTCCTGCCTGTTCCTTCCTAATAATGGAAATATAAGTGTGTATTTTCAAAAAAATTTTTTAAGGACATGGAGTATCTTTTTTTTTTAAATATTCTTTATTTATTCATTTTCAAGCAGAGAAATACAGAGAGAGAGAGAGAGAGAGAGAGAGAGAGAGAGAGAGAGAAAACGCTAGAGCGAGCGAGCACCAGGGCCACCATCTTGTGGGTCTGGAATATGTAGGTACTGGGGAATTGAACCCAGGGCCTTAGGCACTGTAGTCAAGTGCCTTAACTGCTGAACTATCTCTCCATCCCAAAATTGTTTTGTTTTTTGAGGTAGGGTTTCACTCTAGCCCATGCTGACCTGGAACTCACTTTGTAGTCCAGACTGGCCTTGAACTCATAGGAATCTTCTGACCTCTGCCTCCCACCTCAAAAAAAATATTTTAACACCAATTGTGTAGCTCACATCTGTAATCCCAGCACTCAGGAGGCTGTGGCAGAAGGAAGTTCAAGATCAGCAAGGGTTATACAGACCTGTCAAAGAATCTAAATATCCTAGATATCCTGTCTCAACAAAACAAATTAGAAACCAGATGTGGTGGCACATACCTTTAATCCCAGCACTCAGGAGGCAGAGGTAGGAGGGTTGCTGTGAGTTCAAGGCCAGTCTGGGACTACGGAATGAGATCCAGGTCAACCTGAGCTACAGTGAGCCTACCTCAAAAAAGAAAAAAAAATTAAAACTGAAACACTATCTTATGTTCAGATGAAGAACAATATGATCAGAGATATATTTTAAGAAAAAAATATCTATTTTTTTGCTTTGTTTCTGAGGGAGGGTCTTACTCTAGCCCAAGCTGATCTGGAACTTACTATGAAGCCCAGGTGGACCTCAAACTCATGGTGATCCTCCTAACTCTGCCACCAGAGTGCTAGGATTAAAAGCATGCACTACTGGAAGACTGAACATGGATTTGATACTAGCAACCGAAGATACCTTCCAGAGCAGTAAGCCAAATTTTATGGACTATTCTGGTGAGAGTTTGAAAATGGTAAGTGTAGAGAGAATTGCATTTGGAGGCTTGGCTTGTGAATTTTCTAGGGGGAAGGAGAGAATGCAGAAAACTTTGTTGAAACAACATAACTGGAATAAGGGATGGATGCGTTCTACCACCTATGCCCCGAGTTTGATCAAGGTTGAATTACATAATGGACTGATTTGCTTGGCTAAGGACACAGAACTGAAAATTTTAAGATTTAAGATTGGAAAAAACTCAAAGCACGCGGGGGGTGGTGGCACACTTGCTTGTTGTGGTGGCCCAAGCCTTTAATCCCAGCACTCAGGAGACAGAGGTAGGAGGATTGCCGTGAGTTCAAGGCCACCCTGAGACTACACAGTGAATTCCAGGTCAGCCTGTATTAGAGCAAGACCCTACCTCGAAAAACAAACAAACAAACAAACAAAAAAAACCCAAAGCAAGTTTAAAGTTTATTGGCACTGAGACTGGTTGCTAAAGATGCTATTGTTAAAGAGGTATTAACATGATGGAAGATGGCCCAACTGCTTTACATTGAAACAATGGAAAGGATGTTTTGACCCAGAAAGAAATAAATGATAGACTGTGCAAACTCTTTAGGAAGGAGATAGCAGAAAGGAACTTGCTCTTCAAGGTCACATGATTTATTTTGTCTCTGTACTAACATGGCTATGTCCTGCATACCTAGTATTGCTTTTAGAAGCATGAGAAATGCATGCATGGAAAGGGGCATGAGCTGCTGCTGTGATGCAGTATATGGAACAGGGTGTGAAGTTCCTGATCTACAAGTGAAGCTGTTGGAAGATGGACCATGATTTTCAATGGAGACCCAAAGACATTTGGATGGAACAAGGTGTGAAGTCCCTGATCAGATAGCGTAGCCGTTGGAAAGTTAAGACTGTGGTTTACAATGGAGACCCAAAGATGTTTTGGATATACCAGGACTGTGCAAGGGATACTATGGAGGGCTGTTGGCTAGGGATGGAAGTTTTCCCAGCTACTCAGTCAAGCTGGAGGATAGAACTGGAAAATCCAGAGACTGTCAGTCACTGGTTGTGATATGGGACTTGAACTGCAGATGTTTGCCTAATGGTTGTTGAGTGTACATTGAGTGTGTATTGGTCCAGTATCTCCATGTTATGCCTCATAGCAGTTGGAAATGTTTACTCTGTGCCATTATATGTTAAAAGCTTGTAACTTGTGATTTTACAGAACACTTTGTGTTGGCGGGAGGGGGGAGGTGGGAGAGAATTATACGTTTCTGCTCTACATGGGATAGTTATATATTTATATCCTGTTAGGCAGAATTATGATCTTTTTGTAATCTTCATTTAGAAATTAAGTATGATGTAAGGAGATATGGTTTGATGTCAAGTTGAAAAATTGTGATAGTTAGGTTTCATTGTCAACTTGACCTTTTTAGTAATCTTGGGTGGGTCTCTGAGGTCTGTTTATAGAAAGCAGCTGTCTCAGTAAGAGGCAGGACATAAGGAAGCTGAGGGGAGCTAGAAACAGACATCCTTCCTGAGAGGGCAGTGAAGGAAAGAAATTCCAGAGACTCAGTAAATCAACAAATCTGGGGAAGGGTTGCAAGACCCCACCCTAAGGCTATGTAAATGGGGAGAAAATTTATCTCTTCCCCCTGCCTGTTTTGTTGGTGCATGTATGGTGTTGGTGGTTAGGTTTCTCTTTCTGTTTAGACCTGTCAAATCAGGCCAGCCTCTTTCACCATAATGGAACTTCCCCTGGATCTATAGCTTCAATAAATCATTTCTTCCCATTTAAAAAAAACATGCACTACCATATCTGGCTAAGAAAAAAATTTTTTTAATACTTTGGTTTAGCCGGGCATGATGGTTCACACCTTTAATCCCAGCACTTGGGAGGCAGAGGTAGGAGGATTGTTGTGAGTTCAAGGCCACCCTGAGACTACATAGTGAATTCCAGGTCAGCCTAGGCTACAGTGAGACCCTATCTCAAAAAAAAAAAAGTTTTGGTTTACACTAATATTTTAGGGGAATTTTGAGATGTTTCCTATAGTCCAGGCTGGCCTCTCTATGAATTACTGATCCTTCTGCCTTTATATTAGTGCTGGGATTACAAGCATGAGCCACAGCACCCAGTGGATCAAACTAATCTTATACCTGATACATGAACAGTACAATGTACCTGTAGCATGAACAGTAGTAACTCAAATTGGTTTGAAAAGAACTGTGTGTGCACGCATGTGTGTTCTACATGCATGTAGGCATGCGTGAAAACACATGTACATGTTAATCTAGAGGCCAAAGGTTCAAGTTGGTGTCTTTCTTGATTGCACTCCATCTTACTTACTGAGACAGGGTCTCTAACTTGAACCCAGACCTGAATAATTTTTTTTCGAGGTAGGGTCTCGCTCTAGTCCAGGCTGACCTGGAATTCACTTTATAGTCTCAGGGTGGCCTTGAACTCATGGTGATCCTCCTACCTCTACCTCCCTAGTGCTGGGATTAAAGGTGTGCACCACCATGCCCAGCTTTTTTTTTGTTTTTTTTTCCAGACCTGAATAATTTGACTAGACCAGTTAGCCAGCTAGCCCCAGGGAGCATCTCCTGTCTGTATCTTCCCAGTACTGAGATTAAATAAATCCACTCAGCATTTATGTGGGTACTAAGGATTAAAAGTCAGGTAGTCACACTTACATGGCAAATATTTTACTGACTTAGCTATCTTTTCTGACCAAACTGATTTATTTTTCTGGTAGACTAGATCACCATCTGTTGATTTCATTGGCAAAGAGTAAAGACAGGAAAGAAATCTTCACCTGCAGTAATTGGCCAGGATGGAGAGAACCCAGGAAAGGAGATGTATGGCAGTAAATAGTTTCCCCAAACTTGCAATCTGGGGCTCCAGGATCTTTTCCAGGTTTCTATGAGAAACACAGCAAACCCAGTTATAATCACAGAATATAATCAATATGCCTATATGTAACATTTAAAAAACATGGCATTTACAAATATTAACTACAAAGGATACCACTTATCTCTCCCAAGAAATGGACAAGTGCACAATACAAAATGGCAAAATGATCATAAGATCATTGCTAGGTAATTAACTACAGCTACTTTTTTGTTTTGGTTTGGTTTTTAAAGGTAGAATCCAAGCAGACCTGAAATTCACTACATAGTATCAGGGTGGATCTTCCAACCTCTGCCTCCTGAGTGATGGGAGTAAAGAGTGTGACACAACACCTGGCAGCTATTTTAATAGTGAAGATTCCTTTGAGCACAAACTCACCCGTTTGTAGTAGTTTTTTATCTTGGTTGCCATGCCAACTTGCATCACTAAGGGTCCATTTTCCTCACTGTATTCTGCAAGAATAAGGTCTCCATCTTTGCCTGTGAGGTCCTGAGGTGTGCGCATAAAAAACATCTCTCCACCACCTGAAGCTTGCCTCTCTTGTTCTCGCATCTGCCCAAGCAAAGAAAATAAATATAGTCCATCTCTGACAAGAAAAGAAGTTAGTCACACTGGTATCATTCAATCTAAGACCAAAAAAATAGCAAGGTAAAGTATTAGTTGCTATTTTTTTGGTCTTTGCTATTTTTTCAACTTAATTGTGAAATTTTTCAAACATCTTAGTAAAATTGAAAGAACACTACTAAGTACCCTTTATCCCACTATCTAGACACGTTTTATTTTTCATATTTATGTGTAATTTTCTATAGATTTTGGTGAACCAGTTATTAAAGGTTTTAGGGTTTTTTTTTTGGGGGGGGGTGAGGTAGAGTCTCACTCTAGCCCAGGCTAACCTGGAACCCACTCTGTAGTCCCAGGGTGGCCTCAAACTCATGGTGATCCTCCTACCTCTGCTTCCTGAGTGCTGGGATTAAAGGCGTGTAACACCATAACCAGCTAAAATGTTTTAATTTTACTAGTTTCATATGCATCTTCTAATAAAGACACTCCCAAATAACCAAATTAAATTCTATGATACCTGAGAAAATAAGCAATAATTCCTAACATCTAGTATATTTCCTCAATTAGTATCCCAATTATCTTCTATAACTTTTTTCTAAGCAGGATTCAATCATACCTTTGCCTTCTTTTTGATGTGCTTAAGCAAAGGCTGGACTGAGTGGGGACCAGGCTGAGACAGTGTCCCAAAGGAGTACTTTTTGAAAGGTGGACGATGGAACTGCCGGAGTTTGATGGGTCCCATATGGGTGGGAAAGAAGGGCTGTCGTAATTCTACAGCAGGAATTGAATGCTAAACAGGAAACAGAAAAATTAAAAGTAAATAACTCCATCCCAGACACCAATATCCTCCACCAAAAGAAAGTAGTGTAGGTTTCCTTCCACCACAGAAAGGAGGCTATTTGTACCTGGATAATATTCCCTCCGAAAGTACCTCGAAGACCCTGTTGCTTGGGGTAGTAGTACTCATCATTGGAGAGATTCCAGGGATCTTTCACTTCTGGTTGAGACATGTTCTAATGATAAAAAAAAAAAACCTTGATCAGTCTACCTTGTCATATCCCTTTTCTTTGGTTCTTCTAAATATCAAGTCCTTTACTTTTCACAGACCTGCTGTGGTTCTTCTTTGATGACTCCTGTTTTCCCTAAGAGAATTCGACTTTTCTTCAGAGATGATTCTTTCTTATTCTCTTTAGAGGGGGAATTAGAAGTAGCTTCTTCCTTTTCATCAGGAATCTCTGAGGATGTAAGAAAATGAGCTTGGGATTGCTATCCCTGAACATTCTATCTTTAGGGTACAGAAGATTGACCTCATACAGACTAGGCAAGCACTCTACCCCTGAGCTATATTGCCAGCCCGGTTTACTTTTTTATTCTTACATAGGTCTCATTAAGTTTCCCAGACTGACTATGAAATCACTCTGGAAGCCAGACCAACCTTAGACTTGTAGTCTTTCTGCCTTACCCATTTTCAGAGGTGGGATTTGTACAGGCTTATACTAGGAGGCCCTGGTAAATTCACTGACATCACTGGATTGCTTAGTAGATCTTTGGCCAACTATTCTAGCCTATTTTTTTTTTGCCTATTTTTATTTAACATTTTAATCATCAAACTTTTAGGGAAATATGCATCATCACTGTATTAAAACAAAACCATTAATCCTGTAGCTATGTCAATATTTGCTGGTTGACTTTCATGGTACTTCTAAAAAAAATCAACTCTTTCTACAGAAGAGCTTTTTGAAAAGTTTGAAAGTTCCTTTTGTACTTTTACAGAAGCTTTATTCACTGTTAACTTTTTAAATAATATAACGGCCGGGCATGGTGGCGCACAGCTTTAATCCCAGCACTCGGGAGGAAGAGGTAGGAGGATCGCTGTGAGTCAGAGGCCACCCTGAGACTACATAGTGAATTCCAGGTCAGCCTGGGGTAGAGCGAGACCCTACCTCGAAAAACCAAAAATAATAATAATAATAATATACAAAGTTTATCTTCTTAAGATTACTCGTAGTTGGGCATGGTAGCACACACTTTAATTCCAACACTTGGGAGGCAGACGTAGGAGGATTGCCATGAGTTCAAGGCCACCCTGAGACTACAGAGTGAGTTCCAGGTCAGCTAGAGTGAGACACTACCTCAAAAAAGAAAAATAAAGACTGGTCTCTGCCAGTAACATACCCAAAATCAGGTTTTCATCATTGGGATCAAGTGTCAATACAGGAGGCTCCAAAAGCCTGGGCATAGCCTGAGCATCCCAAATGATATTGTCCTCCCAGCATCCATATACCAGATCCTCATTGTCAATAGGAAAAATAGAGTACCAAGGTTTATCGTCATCCAGGGTGGCTGTAAAACCTGGAATAAAACAGTAACAGAAAATACATTGCACCTCTCTCATTCATAATGGAGGCACTAATAAAGATATCGTGATATCTTTATTATTTAGATACCATGTATTTCTCACTTTGACAAAAAATATTGCTGACAAACTGTTGACCACATTTATAGTAGTCAAGTGCTTATTAAGGGACAAAATATAAATAAGTTACAAAGATAAATACTATAATATGCTAACCATGAATGATAGTAAACTATATTAACAAACACACCAATTTTTGGTAAATACTGAAACATTGTTCTAAGAACATTACGCAAAAAAAAAAAAAAAAAAAAAAAAAAAGAAAGCCGAGGAAAGGACGAAAAAAAAAAAAAAAAAAAAAAAAAAAAAAAAAAAAAAAAAAAAAGCAAGCCAGGCATGGTGGTGCATGCCTTTAATCCCAGTACTCGGGAGGCAGAAGTAGGGACTGCCTTGAGTTCAAGGCCACCCTGAGACTCCATAGTGAATTCCAGGTCAGCCTGGGCTAGAGTGAGACCCTACCTTGAAGAAAAAAGAACACAATTAAAAAATAATAATAAAAAGAAATATACTATCCATACTCTGGCTGACCTAGAATTCACTATGTACTCTCAAGCTGGCCTTGAACTCCATGATACTCCTACCTCCTGAGTACTTAAAAATTGTGTACCAACACACCTGGCAAAGAGAGGGGGAAGGGAGAGACAGATAATGAATGAATGGATGGATGGATGGGTATGCCATCTGGCTTTATGTGGATACCGGTGAATAGAACTCAGGTCATTAGTTTTTGCAGGCAAGTGCCTTAAATACTGAGCCATCTCTCCAGCCTAGGCTGAGGCATCTTAAGTTTGAGGCCAGATGACTACATCTGTCCCCTCACCAAAAAGTGGAGGAAGCTGGGAAAATCATTCAGTGGATAAAGCATTTACCATTCAAGCCTAAGTACCCAAATTTGATCCTCAGAACCCATATAAAAAGCCAGAAAATGTACATGGCTTCTATAAACCCAGGACACTGACAAGATGGGAGGCAGAGACAGGAGAATTTCCTGGCTGGGAGAGGCAAGGCTAGAAAGAAACACCATCAGAGTGAGGCCAAGAGAAACTCTTTCAAATGATGAGGGCCATCCAGAAAGTTGTCCTCTGACCTCCACACATGAACCATGGCACATGCATACACACACACACACACACACACACAAAGTATGGGCACTTTGTGCATCTGGCTTTACCTGGGTACCAGGGAATCAAACGGACTGGAAGGCTTTGCTAAGTGCTGAGCCATCTCCCCAGCCTAACACACAAACAACTTTTAGAAAATAGTATGCACTTAGCCAGGTGTTGTGGCATACGCCTTTAATCCCAGCAATTGGGAGGCAGAGGTTCAAAGTGAGTTAGAGGCCACCCTGAGATTGCATAGTGAATTCCAGGTCAGCCTGGGCTAGAGGTAGACCCTATCTCCCCCATCCCCACCAAAAAAAGAAAGATAGCTAGAAAGAAAATGGTATGCATTCAATAGAAAGTATTTAAGGGATGGAAAGATTGCTCAGTGATTAAGGCACTTGCCTGAAAAACCTAACAACCGGGATTTGATTCCATAGTACCCACAAAGTGACATCTGGAGTTCATTTATAGTGGCTAGAGGTCCTGGTGTACCCATTTTCTTTCTTTCTCTCTCTCTCTGCTTGAAAATGAATAAATACTTAAAAAAAATGATGACATCAAAATAGAAGAGAGCCGGGCATGTTAGTGCACACCCTTAATCTCAGCACTTGGGAGGTAGAAGTAGGAGGATTGCTGAGTTTAAGGCTAACCTGAGAGTACACAGCGAATTCCAGGTCAGCCTGGGCTAAAGCACAGACCCTAACTCAAAAAAAAAAAAAAAAAAAAAAGAAGAGGGATTCAGTGGAGAGAGGGTTGGGAGGGAGAAAAGGGTGTGTGGTGAAGGGACTATAATCATGGTATATTGTCTATTTTTATGAAAATTGTCAATAAATAGTTTTTTTAAAGTTAAACTCTGAATAGATTACTGGTGATTTTCTTTAAGAACAGAAAAAGCAAATTAGAGAGAATTACAAACATAAAGTGGCTCTGGACACAAATATATGAAGATAAAGCATTGTTATAATTCAGGAAAATTCAAAATAGGGGCACTTGCCATTCAAGTATTAGGACCTGAGTAGATCCTCACACCCCATGTAAAATCTGAAAACTGTAGTGGCTTTTCTAATCCCAGTATACCTACAATGAGATGGAGGCAAAGACAGGAGGATTTCCCAGAAGTTCATGGATCAGCTAGCCTGATGAAAGGATTGGTGAACAAGAGAGCCTGCCTCAGAAGGGGAAGGTGCAGACACACAAAAGTTGTCCTCTGACTTCCACATGTACATCGTGGCACATTTCTGCATGCATTCAAACATGGACACACATGTGCGTGCACATACACACACCCAAAAATAAAATTTCAACAAGACTTATTAATAGGATAAAAAGAAAAAACTGCAAGGAACTAAAATCAGAGCACACGTGGGGTGTGGTAGTGCATGTCTTTAATCCCACACTGGGGAGGCAGAGGTAGGAGAATCAAGAAATGTTCCAGGCCAGCCTGGACTACAGAGTGAGTTCTAGGTCAGCCTGGGCTAGAGTAAGAGGCACCACCTTGAAAAAAGCAAAATAATATAAAACAAAAATCTATCCATCTGTTGGTTGTGGTGATTCATGTCTTTATAATCCCCACACTATCAAAGGCTAAATTAGGATGACTGCTGGGCGAGGCTATCCTAGGCTACACAGAGTGAGTTCTAGGTCAGCCTAAACTAGAGAACTTGCTTTAAAAAAATAAAAATAGGGCTGGAAGCTGGCTCAGTTGTTTAGGCACTTGCCTGCAAAGCCCAAGTACCCAGGTTTGATTCCCCAATACCCACTTAATGCCAGATGTACAAAGTGGGGCATGTGTCTGGAGTTCATTTGCAATGGCGAGAGGCTCTGGCTGGCCCATTCTCTATCTACCTCTTTTTCTCGCGTGTGCACATGCTCTCCTCTCAAATAAATTAAAAAATAAGTTAAAGATGAAAATAAAATTGAGCACAAATCCCAAGCATTTCACTATCCCTTAGCATTCCACAAGATCAGAGCTAAGATCACTTAGTATGACTGAGTTGAGGTATACTAGGCACAGCTGGCACAGAAACATACCTTGCTGAACATTGTAGGCCATAGCATTTCTAGTCATACTAGAAGGAAGCCAGCCTGCCAAACTTGCACGTTGTGGTTTTGTTCCTTTGTGTTTGACATCCTCCCCATCCCAGATGATATCATCCTCCCAATGCAGTTGTGTCACCATCAGGAAGTTTTCATCTGCCAGAAGATCAACACCATTGCTTTCCTCAAGTTTCTTCAATTTCTGTATAAGTTTGAAAGGAAAATCATTCAACAGTCATTGGTCAAAGTTCACAATCCAGATCCCAAATCAGATTCATGAGGTATCAATAATGGTGATTTTTGAGACTAAGTGGGACATATCTGTAATCACAGCATTCAGGAGACTGAGATAAATTTAATGTCAGCCTAGGCTTCATACTGAGACCCTATGTCACAAAGCCAAGGACTGAAAATGTTGCTCAGTGCTAAAAGTACTTGCCTATCGTGCTGGTTAGATTCAACTGTCTCCCATAAACTGTGTTCTGAATGCTTGATTCCCAGCTGATGGCAATTTTGGAACTGGAACCTTGTTGGAGGTGTGTTGTTGGGGTGGGCTTATGGGAGTTATAGCCTGCTTCCCCTTGTCAGTTTTTGGCACACCTTTAGCCGCTGTTTGCAGGGTTGTGGCCAAAGTAATGTCCACCCCCTGCTCATGCCATCATTTTCCCTGCCATCATAGTTTCCCTCAAGTCTATAAGCCAAAATAAACCCAATCCTCCCATCAGCTTGCTTTTGATTGGGTTCTTTGTCACAGCAACAAGAAATCTGACTACAGCAATTTTGGTACCAGGAGTCAGTAGTCAGTCGTTGCTGCTAGAACCCTGATTCGGTGGCTTTGGCCCTTTGGAACTGATCTGCAGGAGTAATGTGGATGGATTTGAAACCTTGACCTAAAAGATGCTTTGCAGTGCTGTAAGTACAGCTTGATGGACTATTCTGGTCAAAGTTGAAAGACCTGAATGCAGTAGGAACTATAGACTGTGAAGTTTGGCTTACAAGGGTGAGAAAGAACTTTTTGGGGACTGGTCTAGAAGCAATTTGTGTGAGAGGCTTCCTGCATTCTGTCTGCCTATGTCCTGAGAATTTTTGCAGGGTTGCTTTACGTAAAAATGGACTGGTGTGAGCAGATGGAGAAAGCACAGAAAGAAATGAAATATAGGAGCTGAAACTGCTGCCTGTTCAGCTCCAATTGTTTGAGAGAGTTATAACCTTTGAGATTGGGTCAGGTGATCTGCACTGGGACAGCAGGAAGAATGCGGACTCTTTGAAGGGGCCTAAATGCTGAAAGAGGTTTCCTACTCTTCAAAGTTTGCTTTATTCCCCACCTGGATTAACAAATTGGTAGCCCACCTGGTACTATGGAGTATAACAAATGCAGGAAGAGAGAGTTATTGGAAGTGCAACACAATTTTGTTTATTGGAAATGGCCATGGGCAATGTGAAGCAGGGTGATGGATTGCCTGCATAGAGGCCCGATGGAGCCATGAGGATGAACTGAGGGTTGTAGTGCAGACCCAGTGGAGATACCAGGACTATGGGATGGCTGCCAAGGAGAACTACTGGCACCTAGGCTACATACTGAGACCCTATCTCACAAAGCCAAGAACTGAAAATGTTGCTCAGTGATAGACTACTTGCCTATTGTGGTGGTTTGATTCAAGTGTCCCCAGTATACTTAATGTGCTCTGAATGCTTGATTAATGGCTTGGTTAATGGCAGTTTTGGAATTGGAACCTTGTTGGAGGTGTTGTGGGGGGTGAGCTTATGGGGGTTATAGCTGGCTTCTCCTTGGCAATTTTTAGCACACCTTTCGGCAACTGTCTGCAGTGCTGTGGCAGAAATAATATCCACCCTCTCTGCTCATGCCGTCGTTTTCCCTGACATCATGGAGTTTCCCCTCGAGTCTGTAAGCCAAAATATACCCATCCCCCCCAATTACCTTGTTTTTGGTTAGGTTCTTTGTCACAGAAATGAGAAAGCAGACTAAAACACCTAGCACATACAAAAAGTACAGGTATTCAATCTACATTAAAAAAAAGTAGTACTTTACTTGAATAAATCAACCAATAATGGTATATATTTGTCTTCTCTCACAGTCCTAGGTTGGAAGAAACTTTTCACAAACAAAATCCATGAATTGGGGGTCTAGTTACCAGAGTAAAATATCCTACTAAGCATATCTGCCAAAGAAATCCTATCTAAACCAGGAGTGGTTGTACACATTTTTAATCCCAGAACTTGGAAAGCAAAGGTAGGAGGTCAGCCTGGATTACAGAGTGAGTTCCAAACCCCCCTGAGCTAGAGTGAAACTCTGCCTCAAAATACCAAAAGAAAAAGAGGGAGGGAAGAAGGGGAAAAGAAGTCCTAACTAGGATCTCCCCAAATTAAAAGTACTTAGAAAAAGTGATAGGGTCCAGAGAACATTAATCCCTTTTTTACATAGTAGACTTACTTACCTTTGCTGTGCATGTTATCACAGGTTCATTTTCTGTTTTTCTTACTTTGAAGCCATAGTCAAATCCACTGCCATCTTCAGATACACCAAGCATATCGTACCACAGCCGGGCAGGCCCATAACGCCATTCAGCCACTCTTGGTTTAGTGTCCATCACTTTATCTGTATCTCCAGCTGACTGGGAAAATTTAGACTCCACAGGAGCCATCATTGTGATCTGAAACAGAGTATATAGATGTCCTAAGGCTATAAGGAATCAACAAATGTAATGGGACTTAGAAGAGTCACAAGGATGATTACTGAATAGGTGCCTTAATGTAGTGTTGGACATAAACAATTAAGGTAGGGCTAGAGAGATGGTTCAGCAGTTAAGGAGCATGCCTGCAAATACTAATGACCTGAGTTCAATTCCCCAGTATCCATGCATGTGATAACATGCATCCAGGGTCTGTTTGCAACAGCTGGAGGCTATGGCACACCCATTCTCTCTATCTCTCTTTTATCTCTACTTGCAAATAAATAAATTTTTTAAATTAAGGTATATCAAGGCATGTTCTGCCCATCATTCATATCTTCCTATTTTACTGAGTATCATCATCAACTCTGCCTTCACATGCCCCCAAATACTAAAAAATACTTTTTATTTCACTGGGAAGGGTGTGGCCTTCATGATTAATCATTAATAATTAGCACAAATGTTCCAATTTTTTATACAAACTAGAGAAACTCTAAGTATTCCCCTTGATGTAATCCCAAATCCATTTTGCCTACTTCATCATCAGAGAGACACTGCTCTGGAGGTGGTGGTGGAGCATAGTCATAGTTCCACAAAGATTTATGGTTCACTTCTAATTCTACTGAGCATTCCACTTCTTGGATCTGCTCTTCTTGTATCAGCTCACGGTGCTTCTTTTTCCTCTTTCTACGAGCACTCCGCCAAACAGATGGGACATTTTTCCCTGGTCCAAAAAGACGCAAGAAGCGTAACACCTAGAAGACAGGACACATTAATCTGTAAGACATTCAATGTCAGATATGAAAAACATTTAGAGCTGAGCATAATGAGTCATGCCTGTAATCCCAGCACTGGGGAGTCTGAGGTAGGAGGTTTACCATGAGTTAGAGGCCACCTATGCTACAAAATGAGTTCCAGGTCAGCCTTGGCTAGAATGAGACCCTGCCTAAAAAAAAAAAAAGTAGAGGCTAATGGTTACCCAGCCTTAGCCTCCAAAGTCCCATGCACTGCCACAGCCAGTTGGAGGGTCACAGAGCTGATCCCAATTCAAAGAACCAGACAGTGAGTTGCACTGAGCATCCTAACACAGATGGAAAAGAATACTGGAGATATCCAAGATCCATCAATACAATAAAACAGCTGATTTCCTACTACAAGGTGTCACCTCTACCACATCTGCTGGGGCCCAGGAGAAATTGCAGAGAAAGCAATGACATGAGCACTGCTCTCACTGATAGCCTGAACCAGCTCCAAGGCGATGGTGACAGAGTGACACTGTGGTCAATCAAAACCAATCAAATGGTAAGACCCTATTGCTGAAGATCACACATGCTTGGGCTACAGGTCATTGGGAAATCAAACTGGAGCTGAGCTGGAAACTGCCTTCCTACTAACTAGCTGACAGAAGGCTAGAAAAAGCTACAGCTGCATTCAGCCCTAAGGGAGAGAGAAGTCATCAATAGTGGTAAACAGCAGTGGACCTTGCTAGCCTTAAGACTGGTTAGCCAGGCCAAATGTGCCAACTTGTGCAATAGTGGCAAGTTTGTAATGGGGGAAGCCAACTGCACTCTAATTGGACTGGAGGCCCACTCTAAGGGAGTGTTGCAGTCAGCTTTCTAGTTGCTGCTCAGAAAGAACCCAAGCAAAAGCGGCTTATAGAGGAATGGGTTTATTTGGCTTACGGATTCAAGGGGAGACTCCATTCTGGCAGGGAAAACGATGGCATGAGCAGAGGGCTGGACGTCACCTCTGCCACAACACTGCAAACAGCGGCAGGAAGGTGTGCCAAACACTGGCAAGGGGAAGCTGGCTTATAACCCCCATAAGCCCGCCCCAACAACACAGCTCTAATGAGGTTCTAATTCCCGAATTGCCATCAGCTGAGGATCGATCTAGCAGAACACATTCATTTGTTTGTGGGGGACACCTGTATCAAACCATGACAGTCCGCCCCTAGCCCCCACAAACTAATAATCATACAAGATATAAACAATATATTCAGCTCAACTCTTAAGTCCCCGCAGCTTTCAACTAAGCCATAATACCAAAAATAAACCCATAATAGCACAGAACATTCACAATGCAAAACATGAGGCACAGCAAAAACAGATTGACCAATTCAATACAAGATTCAAAACAAACAGGGCTCTCTAACTCCAAGCTCAATGATTCTAACCAATAACACAAGTCTCTTGGAGATTCAATTCTGCCCCTCCAGCTCGGCTACTCACAGTCCGGGAAAACGTCATCCGGTACTGGCAGCTCGCCTTGGCACCCATCCATAGTCCTGGAATTCACTGGGTCTCCATTGCAACCCACAGTTCATCCTCATGGCCCCATCGGGCTCCATGCAGGCAACCTTGCACACTTGCTTCACATGCCTATGGCCATTTGTCAAAAACAAAAATGTGTTGCAAATCCAATGACCCTCTCTTTCTAGCCAATCTCCATTCCATAGAACCAGGTGGGCTACCAACTTGTTAATCCAGGGGGGATCAAAGCATTCAGGCCCCTTATTTCAAAAGTCCGCATTCTTCCTGTTC
>PVHP010023001.1:0-27845 GCA_004024765.1 Zapus hudsonius
TTGGAAAACATGAGATGATAAATTTCCAGTTGTTTAAAAAAAGGCAAATGCACAGGCAGAGTAGAGCTTCCACACCCATCACATGGCAGACTGCACCACTCAGCCTTGTCATTGCTGCACACTTTGCAGGGGAAAAGAAAGGCCTTTGCTTTTCTCTGAAATTCTGCATGCTGACATCTGTTTATAGGAGAATTAGAGGAAATCCATGTGGTTCAAAAGCTTGGGTTTCATGTGGGGCCTCTTGTCAGTGTCTCTCTACTTTTCACAGCCAATTTTTCAATAAGACATAAACTTCAAAAGTCACTTGATGCTTTCTTGGGAAGGACACGCTGTTTGAGAAACTCACAGGAATATGGTTCCAAGAGCACGGATCCAGGTTCAATCCCGGTTCTGCAGTTCCTCCAGAAATCTGCTTCATTGTTCTAAGCCTCAGTGTTTTCAACTATAAGCTGAGAGGAAGAACGGTGCTTCTCTCACTGCATTATTTTGAGGATCCATTTAGTAAAGCAAGGGATTGACCTGTGGTATATCTGACACGTAATAAACCCTGATCCTAAATTACAAATCAATTTCCTCTGCTAGAGGCTTTTCTGGGGTCCCAGATAATATCATAACCTTTCTTGTCTTGGCCTGATTTCTGTTTAAGTGCTCCTGGCAAGGTCCATATACACACATGTGGTGTTCTTGGCTTCTTCAAGTTCACTCTCCCTCAAGTTCTCTAGTGAAGGTCACAACCCATACCTATCTCTGTGATTCAAGTCCACTTTCTTATCACAGGCTAATGGAAGAGAAAGTACCTGTGTTCAAACTCAAACATGGAAGGTCTGCTTGCTCTAAACTCAGAGTTGCCACTTTTCATGACACCCTTTTCAGAGTAAGTCTGAAGCATTTCTTTTGTTTGTATTTTTCTCCCTCTAGCTAAATTTACCAGCCAAGGCCAGGATTTGATACAATGCTTGTCTTAATCTTTTTATAGCCACTTTCTGTGGCTCCCTGGCAACTTTTACATTTTGCTTCTGACAAACATTATGTCAGAGGTTTTTCCAAACAAAGCATAAAAATATTTCAACTAAGCCTATTTGTATTATTACATACTTTTTTGTTATATTATAGGCAAGTGTTAGGATAATGCATTCATATACACAAGTTCAGTGAGATACACGGAGAACCAAATGCACCTGTGTATGAAATAGAATATTTTCATTCTTTGAAGCTCCTATTTTGAGGAAGAATTACGCCCCAAATTATTGAAATGTTTTGCATTTTTCACATAGGCAATGAGTCTGAAGAAGATTCCTAGAGCTCCAAACAATGGTTATTTTCAATAACCCAACATTAACTCAACAGTCAATTAGGTTGCTGGGAGCCAATTGGAACTAAAAGTTCAGAGTTCTCACTTCTGAGGTGTCTGGTGATATCCCCTGGTTTTCACTCTTGCTAGGACTTGATTGTTCAAGTGTTCCTTGGATTTTTGCTATATGTGAATATCCTCTTAACAAATTCCTTCTTTTGTCTTAAGCCAACACAAATGGACAGACACCTGTTGTGTGTACCAGAAGAATCTCAATAATATAATTCAATGAAATACTTTTAAATAACTCAGCTTTGATTACTTTAATTCAAGATAAAAAGAAGAAAATAAAGAATTTTTTACTGCTAAAATATTACAATAACAGAGGACTGGCTTAATTTCTATTAAAATGAACAGTTGCTATGGAAGCATTCTGTCTGCTTTTAAAAAGAGGTAGTAAAAGTTTCTGCTGCCTTCCATGTATTTAACTCAGATAGCCAAGACTCTCTTTCATACTTGATTCACTTTCTGTGTTTATTCTACTTTGTTATGTCCTTGGTTACTTAAAACAAACAAAAATTTAAAAGTTCCTGAGTTCTAAAACAGTGAAGATTTCTTATGGTCATCCAACCTTGTGCTTGTGTTAATTTAAAAATATAATACTGTCATTTTTTTCAACAGGAAGCCAAGCTGTGACCACTCATGGCTCTCTAGCACCTGTGCTCTCAGCTTGAAGTGATAAGTCTCCTTTGGAATTTCTTTCCCAGCTAGATACTGAATTTGAAAAAATAAAATGCAAATGAATAGGTGAACAAACTCAAAATGTCTTTTAAAATGAAAGAAGTTCTGCCTTATTGTTTGAATTGCTTAAGAGAATATAACATTAATTTAAAAATCTTTTGGACTTTACATGACCAAAAGACATTCTCATGTCTGTAACATGTACACTAAAATATTGATTAAATCCTTATGTGAGAGATGTATATTAGGGGGTGGAGAAAGATGGCTGATGACTAACAGCTATGTCAGGACCCTCCAGGTAAAGGTTCTAGGTAAAGCCTTAGACTGGGCTCCCCATCTGCTTTCTGCTCTTGCAGAGGTCCAGAGAACTGCCCCACTCCCACCCACAAGCTCCAGCCCAGTGTCTCCTCCCTGCTGCCTCCTGACCGTAGCCCTTGCCAGCTCAGCACACATCCTTCCCATGCAGCACATGGTCAGTGGTGCCCAGTGCCTGGTCTTTGGGCACACCGTCCCCCATGCCCACCCCCACACATGCTGGCAGGCATTGATCTGTGGACTCAGCCCTCATTCCTGGCCCCCAGGCCTAGGCATGCCCCCACCAGCAGGTGCTGGTCCGTGGGCATGCAGGTGCGGGTCCAGTCGATGGGTGGACCCCCATGCACCCAGTCCCCAGACAGAGCCTCACACCCAATGGCAGATGCAGTTCTCTGTTGGCACACCTGGCCCACAGACCTAGGTGTGCACCTGCCAGAGCCTGTCCAGTCCATGGGCACACTCACCAACACTGCGCCAGACTATGGGTGAACCCAGTCATGCAAAGCCCCACTCCCCCAACTCTTGCACTAGCCAATAAAGCCACTGGCTTCAGGGTGCCCTAAGCTGGACCTGTATGGCTCTAGCACACTCGTCAGCCCAGCAGGGGATCTGCGGGCACACACAGACTCAGATAAATGAAGTGAGTGCCTAACCTTCTCTGGGAAAGCCAGTGCACACCTCAAACACACAGCTGAGGAGAGTACACCATAAGACACCCCAACCTCTCCAAGTGGAACCAAAATGGGCAGAGCACAATGCAAAAAGAACTTAATAGCTGAGGGCTACACACCAAACTCCTCAAGCGCCAATTAGAAAGTCAGCAGTGAAACTATAAAAGAGAGTGTGCAGTTGTGAGCCCAGGATGAGATGACACTAAGCCCAGATCATACTGGCATGGATTCTATGAAAAGGTAATGACAGAAATGAGAGCAAAAATTGAAAATCACCTAGAAAAAGTACAGAGCAAGCTCACAAGCTTTGCCACCAGGCTTAATACAATTGAGGAGAAACAGATGGACTTGAGTAGATCAGTGATTGATTTAAAAGAAAACCAGCAAACAGATGATCTCAAGAATCAGCTAACCAAACTAAGCAAAGACATAAGCAAATATAAGAGTGAGTATCAGGAAACATTAAGTAAGTCAAACTTTGAAATGAAAACACAATTCAACACATAGATAGAGACAATCCAAAAAGTTGTAGCAGAAAACAAAAACCAAATGGAAGTAATGAAAACCTGTCTAGAATCCCTCACCACTAGAGTCAATAATTTGGAAGACAGAACCTCAGACGTGGAAGATAAGACAGAAGAGAATGATAGGGAAATCAAAAATTTGAATAAGTTCAAAAAAGCATGTGAACAAAATACCTAAAAAAGCATGTGAACAAAAGAGACCTAATCTAAGGATCATGGGGTTCCCAGAGGGAGAAGAATCCCAGCCAATAGCATAGAAAATATTTCAACAGAATTATTCAAGAAAAATTTTCCTTATCTTACAAGAGAAAGACCTGTCCAGGTATAAGTCGCCCACAGGACTCCAATCAGATGTGAACAAAGAAGAAATTATCCAAGGCATATCTTAGTTCAAATGCCAAATATAGAAAGTAAAGAGAAAGAGAAAGTGCTCAAGGTGGCTAGAGAAAAAAAAAAAAAACTCATCACCTAATAAAGGCAATCCCATCAGACTTACCTCAGATTTTTCACTAGAAACCATGAAAGCCAGAAGGGCTTGGAACAATACTGTTCTATGCCTAAAGAAGTATGGCTTTCAACCTAGACTACTATACCCAGCAAAGCTATCCCTCATAATAGATGGAGAATTGAAAGTTTAATAAGCCACTGCTATGATTACCTGAACACAAAGCCAAATTTACAGAAAATACTTCAGGTGATATTCTATAAACAAGATACAAGCAATGTAACTCAGGAGAGCAATAGAGAACAAGCACAGTAATCAAAAGCAGTGTGCTAATAATAACAGTACAGGCAGCAACCCCCATAAGCTCTCAAACATGGCAGGGCTTAAAGCAAACCTCACAGTCATAACTCTGAATATAAATGGACTTAAATCTCCTATAAAAAGATACAGGCTAGCAGGGTGGATCAGGAAAATGAACCCTTCCATCTGCTGCCTTCAAGAAATGCACCTTATCTCTAAAGACAGTAATCTCCTAAGGGTAAAAGGATGGAGAACGATTTACCAGGCATGTGGAAATAAAAAGCAAGTGGGTGTGGCTACATTAATAACCGACAAAAGATATTAAACCAAAAGCATTTAAAAAGGACAATGATGGCCACTTCTTACTCATCAAGGGAATGATACAGCAAGAGGATATCACTGTCATAAATATATATGCACCAAACTCAAGTGCACCACAGTTCATAAAGCAAAATTTACCCACGAACACTAATTCCATCATAGTAGGAGACTTTAATACACTACTATCATCTCTAGAAAGATCATCCAAACAGAAGGTCAGCAGGGAAATAATGGAGCTTAACAACACCAGAGACCAGCTATAAATGACAGATCTATACAGAACATTCCACTACAAGGACACAGAATTTACATTCTTCTCAGCAGCCCATGGAAACGTCTCCAAAACTGACCACATATTAGGTCATAAAACATCCCTCAACAAATTCAGGAAGATTGACGTAGCCCCCTGCATCTTATAGACCACAATGCATTAAAGTTAGAAATTAACAAACGGAGGAGCAGCAGAAATTACACCAATTATTGGCATCTGAAAAATATACTTTTAAACAATGATGGCTCATTCAGGAAATTGAAAATTTCCTAGAAGTAAATAATAATGAAAACACATCATACCAAGACCTGTGGAACACTATGAAGGCAGTCATAAGGGGGAAATTTATAGCACTAAATGCCTCATACAATGACAGAGAGATCTAAAATTAATTACCTAACCACCCACCTGAAGGCACTGGAATTACTTGAACAATCCAAACCTAGAAGTTCAAGGTGAAAAGAAATAATTAGGATCAACAAATTGGAAACAAAGACAACAATTAAAAAATAGATAAATCAAAGAATTCATTCTTTGAATAAATAAATAAAATTAACAAACCCTTGGCAATCTAATTAAATGAAAAACAGAGAAGGCCCAAATCAACAAAATCAGAAATGAAAACAGAGAGGTCACAACAGATCCCTACAAAGTAGGAAGAATCATCAGGTCATACTTCCAAAACCTCTACTCCACAAAATTGGAGAACCTGGAAGAAATGGATGAATTTCTGAACACCTACCAACTACCAAAGCTTAGCCCAGAGCAGACAGAGCTCCTAAATAAATCTATCACATCCACAGATATTGAAAATGTAATCAGGAACCTCCCCAAAATGAAAAGTCCAGGACCAGATGGATTCTCAGCTGATTTCTACCAAACCTTCATCATAGAACTGAAGCCACTCTTTCTGAAGCTCATTCGAGGTATAGAAAAAGAGGAAATGCTTCTAAATTCCTTCTATGAAGGTAGTATCACCGAAATCCCCAAACCAGACAAAGATGCAACAAGAAAAGAAAACTACAGACCCATATCTCTGATGAACTTAGATGCAAAAAATCCTGAACAAAATCCTTGCAAACCGGATATAATGCCGCATCAAAAATATTATTCACCTCCACCAAGTAGACTTCATCCTAGAGATGCAGGGATGGTTCAACATATGGAAGTTGATTAATGTAATCCAATACATTAATACACTAAATTACAGAAACCACGTGGTCATCTCAATTGATGCAGAGAAGGCCTTTGATAAAATTCAACACCACTTCATGTTCAAAACTCTGGAAAGGCTAGGCATAGATGGCTTATACCTCAACATAATAAAGGCAATATACAAAACTCCTAAAGCCCAAGTCATACTCAATGGGGAAAGACACAAGGAGTTCTCACTTGAATCAGGAACAAGACAGGGGTGTCCACTTTCACCACTGCTCTTCAACATTGTGCTTGAAGTTCTAGCCCTCTCATCATTGCTGCTCTTCAACATGGTTCTTGAAGTTCTAGCCCAAGCAATAAGACAGGAGAAAAGCATAAAAGGGATACAAATTGGAATGGAAGAAGTAAAAGTATCCGTCTTTGCAGATGACATGATCTTATACCTAACAAACCCAAAGAATAGTGTCAGTAAACTCCCAAAGGTGATAAATTCCTTCAGGAAAGTCACAGGTTACAAAATTAACACACAAAAAACCAGTAGCCTTCCTGTATGCAGATGATATGCATACAGAAAAAAACATCAGAGAGACTCTTCCATTATTAATATCCTCAAAAAATCAAATGCCTTGGAATATCATAAACCAAAGATGTTAAAGACTTGTATAATGAAAATATTTAAACACTCAAGAAAGAAAGAGAGGAGGATGCATTAAGATATTCCATGCTCCTGGATAGGGAGAATTAATATAGTAAAAATGGCAATCCTTCCAAAAGTGATGTATAGATTCAATGCAATGCCAATAAAAATCCCAGCTTCTTTCTTCACAGACATAGATGATGAATTTTCACAGACATAGGAGATGAATTTTGCCAGCTATAACACAGACAGAGGTCTATTATTTAGAATTTACAAAGACCTCAAAAAATAAAAAATAAAAAAAAATCAAACAGTCCTCTCACAAAATGGGGCATTGATCTCAACAGAGAATTTACAGGGGAGGAAACACAAATGGCCATTTCTCACTTAAGAAAGTGCTCTTCACCTTTAATCATCAGGGAAATGCAAATCAAGACTACAAGGAGATTCCACCTCACTCCAGTCAGAATGGCAATCGTAAACAAATCCAGCAACAATAATTGCTAGTGAAGATGTGGGGGGAAAGGAACCCTCATTCACAGCTGGTGGGATTCACAATTGTGAAACCACTATGGAAAGCAGTGTGGAGGATCCTGAACAGAATGGACACAGAGCTACCAATGGACCCAGCAATCCCTCTACTAAGCATCTACCCTAGATATTTCACACCTCAGCACAGAGACATTAGTGCAACTATGTTTATTGCAGCTCAATTCATAATAGCCAAGAATTGGACTCAACCCAAATACTCATCCCTGGAAGAATGGGTATCAAAGTGGTTGGAATTTTACTCAGTGGAAAGGAAAAATGGCATAATGAAATTTAGAGAAAAGTGGTCTGACTTGGAGCAGATCTTGCTTAGCGAACTCACAATAGATCAGAGGGTCAAATGCAGCATATTTTCCCTCATGTGTAGTTCCTAACCAGGATAAGTGTAAACACTAAGCAAACCTAGCAGGAGAAATGAGAGACTGTGACAGAGGTGGAAGGAATGGGACAGGGAAGAAAAGGGGGACGACTTATACAATAAGCTAAACCACTAATGGATCAAAATCATAAAATCCTTCCTTTCATACAGTAAGCTCTTGTGGAAGAAGTGGGCATTTTCTAGTAAGAAGGGCTGTAAATGGAAGGGGAGAAAGCCTAACCCCATGAAAAATTGGTCAGACCTGCAACTCCCAGTCATTGGATTCTTCCCACACTGAGCTGTTGATCAAAGAGACATACAAGGTCCCCAAAACAAGACAGGTTTCTGTCAAAGCTCTTGAAAACCCACCCTAGGCCAAAGCTAAGATCCTATTGCAGAAGAAACCACAGAAAGACATCAAACAACACCGAGAGACCCTGCGAGATCAAGAATGGTGTCCAGTCCCCAGATGATAGCAAGTGCAGTACCGGAAGGCACAACATAAGCTGCCAGGGGAAACTGGTCAATGATATTTGGTGAAAGCAGAGACCACTGATACCAAATGCAGACTGTTGTCATGAGATGGCTGAACACACTTCCTTCTGGGAGAGATCAAGGTACCAAGAAATGATCACCTGAGCAATGGAGGTGCCAAAACCTGGGGGGGGGGGTGATCAACAGCTTTTAAATTGGCCGAGAAATCCACTCAGTGACAAGGAACTCTTAACTGGAATTGAGACTCAAGGCAAAATCCTACAGGAACCAAAAACTGGGGCTCCAAAAAGAAATCCCCCCATTACCAGAGAACTACAGAGAGGCTAATCTCAATAGAATTTTGCTATATTAGAAATGTGTATCTCATTTAACCTTTACTGAGCTCACTCTCCAATGGAGATTCTGTTTGTATTTTTCAGAAGGCAGAGAGAGAGCTGTGGTCATTCCAACTCCACCGATGAGTTAGGCAGAAGGCCAATATCCCAGCAAGAGATGAACCACCCCAGGCCTATCATATAGACACCAAATGAAACACTTTAGACAGTGGTGGGGCAAGAAAGAGACCTATAACCTCAGCCAGTCAGTCAACCCAGGATAAGTCAGAGAGAGACAGACACCAATGACTTCCAACACAACTTAAAGTAGAAGCATCCCTTCTCTGAGTAATGGTGGTTTTTATTTTTAGAACCCTGTGTATTTTTCCCATAGTTGAAGAAAAAAAATTCATTAAAATTCACCAGCATAAAGAGAAATTCAAAGTAGAATACAAGAATAAAAAATAAATTAGATAACCACTCTGAGGGAATGAGGATGAGGAAGAATGTATCAACATAGCTAGAAACAGTATATTTTCTTTGAATTCTAAAGCTAAAGACAAAAAAAAGAAACCCTCGTTAGTAAATCTGTTTTGTATGGTCATGAATTCTAAATTCTAAATAAAATATAGTAAACATTTTGGATAATGATAGCATGTTTCTTACCTTCAGAGACAGGGATTAAAATACAAGAGTAAACTACAGTAAAATATATGAAATGGTTAGAATTAAAGGTATGAGTTTAGGATTTTTAAAGGTCTTTAGGTGTATTTCAATAAATGCAGGAATATTGATATGTACATAGATATGTACAGGTGCATGTGCAAGTACAACACAGAAAAGGATGTTGCTCTCTGAATTGTTTTTATTTTATTTTTTGTTGCTTTTGTACACAAGATGGTCACAGTCACGTAACACTGATCTGAGTGATATACATCCCTTTACAAATTACTTTGCCTCATTTGTATTTCAAGATTAATTTCTACACAGACTAGGTAAGCTTTTTAGAAGATCAGAGTGTCATTTAGACATTTGAAAATATTTTCAGAAAACCAGTTTAATTTGTAGTTTAGCCAAAAAGTGCCCTTTTTTAAACCACTGGACTCACCTGATATTAATATTTTTTCATGTAATGAATTAAAATATCTTAAAAAAAATCAGACTATTTCTGCTCGAATTTCAGGTGAGATGTGTTTAAGACCAGAGCTCAGTATTGATTTTCAGTACTTGATAAATATCTATGTGTGCTGCATTTATATTTGCTGGTTGAAATTCTGCCATGTTTCACTTCTAGCCTTCACTTAAGCACTGGTAATTTGAAGTATTTGGCATTCAGAATTCCTTGTTTTGTATTCACTCTACACGGATCATTCCTCATCTCTACTGTGCCCCAAATGCAGCTTCATTTTCCAGATCCTTGATGCAGAATAAAGTTCTTCATCATTAAAAAAAGAGAAAAGGATAGAGATGTGGAAAGATGCATGCACACCCATACATGTGTTTCCTAGCCTGAAAGCAATCTGGTCTCAGTAGCTAAAAGTCCAGCCTCTGACCTGCTCTTGTTTTCTAAGTAGTATTCTTCATTAAAAGCAGCCAGGGAGCCTTGAGCAACAGCAGATTCCACAGCCAGAGCAAGAAAAGTACAAAATGAACCTGGGATTTCTTTGCAACTTTACCCCAGAAAATAAATCAGTGTTCCAAGAAATGAGACGATGTCAAAGCAAGTACAGGAGCCAATATGAATGGGCTTCCAATGGCCAAATCTAGGATTATTTGAATAAAAAAAGAAGATGATAATGGATCCACAAAATAAAATGATAATGGGCTTGTAGAATAAAAGTCTTCATAACTCTTAATATAAGTGAATAACTAACTAAATACACAGAAAAAGAGGGAAATCTCTCTCTTACAGAAAATTCCAATTAATGAATAGGAAGGATTGAAAGTGAAAATGATCTGTTGGCAAAGCCCACAGTTATTGTGTAGGCAAGATTCATAACGCATTCTAAAATGAGCTGGTTGACAACATGAAAATATTTGCATAGCCTCAAGGTGTTTCTCTACAAATTAATTACTTTCATTGAAAAAATAGCAACATTACAGAAATAACTGGTAGACACCATCTAATAATAAGATACAATGACCTGTGTCTCTGATTCAATACACTGTAAAAAACCCAATTTCATTCTATGACATTCATACTAAAAATGCATACTACAACTCACTCATGAAGAATAAGGAAAGCCTAAATTGGGAAGCCCCAAATAAAATATTATCTGGTAATCTTCAGAAGTGTCAATTTTGAGAGAGAAAAATTAGAAAATTTTACCAGATTGAAGATCATAGATACATAATAATTTCAATATGTGATCTTGGATTAGATCCCACTATGATATTAAACAACTGAAAACAAATCAAATCTGCAGATTAGCTAATAGTATTATGTGAATGTTAATTCCCTCATTTTATTTTTGAAACAGGATTTCAGTATGTATCTTCAGATGACTTTGAACTTGCTATGTTGATGAAGCTGACCTCAAACATGTGGTGGTCCTCCTGCCTCCACCACCAGAATGCTGGGATAGATGTGTGTCACTACATCTGCCTTAATTTTCTCATTTTGATCATTTACTGTGCTTAAGATGCTATTGTTTACAGAAATCAATTGAAATCTACAGGGATTCCTTGTAGTATTTGTTATAGCCTTTTTAAGCCTAAAGAAGTGCATTTTAATGAGAAGAAACCAAAATTTATGTTTTAAAAAATTATTTACAGCCAGGCGTGGTGGCACACACCTTTAATCCCAGCACTCGGGAGGCAGAGGTAGGAGGATTGCCGTGAGTTCAAGGCCACCCTGAGACTACATAGTGAATTCCAGGTCAGCCTGGGCTAGAGCGAGACCCTACCTCGAAAAAACAAAAAAAAAATATTTACTTACATGTGCATGTGTATGTGTGTGTGTCAGGATCGAATGCTGCTGCAAATGAAAGCCAGACATATGTGCCACTTTGGGTGAAGCTGCTCATGAGCTGAGGAACCCAATTCAGACTGGCAGGCTTTGCAAGGAAACGCCTTTGATCCTGAATCATCTCAGAACACTGCTGAGGAAAACCACTTAATACTGTTAATGAAAAGATGATCCAAAATATGATCCTTACTGATGCAGCTCTCTAAACTTTGAAGGGACAATTCTTTTCAGGTCAGGGCTTCTTAAATTTTTTCCATTTATAATTGCTTTTCACCCAAGTAGTTTTTAATTGATATCTTTATTGTCCAAAATTAGATACATTGTATTAGCAAAGATTATGTTGGTATCCCCATTTTCCTCCTCTCTGTCTCAATCCACTTTGTATTCTCCTCGGTGGACATACTAGAGCAATCCAAGGGGTAGGAGGTTATAGATAGCACAGGAGGCAGCCAGGTTCTCCCCCCTTTGTATGTTGTTTTTGAGGGGGGCAATATCTCTGGATATTCTCTTCCACAGTGGCTCTTACACTCTTTCCGCCCCCTCTTCCACTTAGTTCCCTGAGTCATGGTGTCACCCAAGAAATTTTTATAACCCCAGATATATAGGTATAGGAATAGGTATACAAGTCAAGCACTTACTTATAAAGACATAAATTTATCTTGGGATAATTATCATATATACATATATAATTTTACCACTTAATAAAGATGAGAGAAGGCAAATTTGTAAACTAGTGAGATAATGTGCTTGATTATTTTTACAAAGAGAATTAAATCTTAGCTGAAAATTTGATGCTGTGGGACACAGAGCATTCTCAAAGATTTTCACAGCTGCTACATATTTTGACTTTAAAATCATGAATACTGAGAATACTACTTTGCATAAGTATGTAGTTACAAAGTAGCAGACATATGTTGAGGGCTATTTCAGCAAATGTTGAATATTCTCTCCTAATCCTAAACCAAAATCCATTTCAAGACTTCTTTTTTATATAAAACTCAAGTCAGCAATTCAAACAGCAATTTATTTTATTTTATTATTTATTTATTTATTTGCAAGCTGAGAGAGAAAGAGAGAGACAGAGACAGCGACAGAGACAGAGAGAGAGAGAATGGGCATGCCAGGGCCTCCAGATGCATGTGTAACTGTGCATCTGGCTTATCTGGCTTTATGTGGGCACTCGGGAATCAAACTCTGGTGTTTGCAGGCAAGTGCCTTAACCAATGAGCCATCTTTTCAGCCCCATCAAACAGCAATTTTTCAAATCAAGTGTTCTGCTATTCCTAATAGACAATGGACCCTAACTATAAAATCAGTGCCAGGCATACTTCCCAATGAGTTGTTCATCAGGGAAGCAACAAATACTGCATTCCATAATACTGACCTTCCAAGCAATATGTGGCCTCCAGTTCAATAGTGCTATGAAGGTAACGGGGTAACTAATAGCCCTATGAATACATTTGAGGTCCACTCCACAGGAGCGAATGAAATGCACAATATATTTCTCAATACTAAAAGCCAGGCAAAAAGCCCATAGCTCAGAATATAGAACCCAGGGAAGAACATATTATTACCATATTATTAAATGGATGTGTTGTCAAACTGTCTCCTAAATAATTTTTTATTCACATTTCTTAGCCCCAAATATCAGTAAAGCTTTTTTTTCCCCATTGGGAGGTGATCTATTCAGAGAATGATAACTTGTCAGGTGATGAAAGTTACTGATGTGTAGTGCTTGATCATAAAAGAGACATATATACCAGCCCCTCCAAGGCACAGGGAACACCACAGAAGATGGGAACAAAAGAATATAAGAGCTGGAGGATGGGGAGGAGTGTGACACGACAAGGCCACTGCTCTCATGAACTCATACTAGATAGGGACAAGTCAACATTCCGGTATAGGAAGAGGAGGGGCTTAGAAGGCCACAGCCCTCCCCAGTGAACTATTGACAAGGTTGTTGGGATGAGGAATCATTTCCTTCTCAGTCAGAGTCACTAGGAAGAGATGAGAAAAGGAAGAACAGTGAGACTTAGGGGGATAAGGGAGTGTAATGTGAGGTACATACAATCAAAGTATATGAATCAATAACAGACAAATTTATTTATTTATTTATTTATTTTAAATATTTTATTTATTCATTTTCAAGCAGAGAGATACAGAAGAGATAGAGATAGATAGATAGATAGATAGATAGATAGATAGATAGATAGATAGATAGATAGATAGATAGAGAACACCAAGGCCACCACCTTGTGAGTCTGGCCTATGTGGGTACTGGGAAATTGTACCAGGGCCTTAGGCACTGGAGGCAAGCACCTTAACAGCTGAGCCATATCTCCAGTCCAATAACAGACAAATTCAAAAAATACAGAAACCCCAAGCATTCTAACACAATATAATCCAAAACTATATGACTTGAAAATATTTGTGCCAAATTTTTCATAAACTCCACATTCAATTTTATGACTCATCTGGGGTTGAAACCCACAGTTTAAACTGTGTTTAAGGTTGCGTTCTTTCTTCCAAGTCATGACAAAATTTGAAGCTGTCAATTTTCTGTTATTTATATTGTATGCCAATTTCTAGATATGATATAACATCAAAAGTATGCTATATTTATATTCAATGATGTTGAAGGTGACAAAAGAAAGACATTTTTAAGACCTTAAATCAATGACAAAATATCATCCATTCTACTTCTGTATTAGTCTGGCTTCTCTAGTGGAACAAAACCAATAGAATGAATTGCATTAAAAAAAAATAAAGAGAATTTATTGGATTATTTTACAGCAGTCCAACAATAGCAGTCTTCACACTTAAGAGTCAAGGATCCTGATCCCAGTAGCTGCTCTGTTCACATGACTGGATGCCTAAGTAGTCCCAATACAGCATTGAAGTCCTGAAGGCTTCCTGGAGAGCCAATAGTCTTCACTCCATGCAGGAAGGCTGAGGAAACTTGGTTCCAATGCTGAGAAAGGATATCAGAACAGGATAGATGCACATGCATTGAAAAGACTTGCCGGAAAGCAGAACAGGAAGCCAGGTGGAAGCAAGGGTGGGGGTGTCTTTTCTCTCAGAGCAAGTCTACCACCAGGAGGGCCACCTAAGAGGGCTCACTCTGGAGGAAGGAACGCCACCTTTAGTTGATCCTTCCTGGAAGCAACCTCAGAGGCCCACCGAAGAGGAATGTTTGTGGATTCCAAATCAGATCAAGTTGACAACAGAACTTAACCATCACAACTTCTTAAATAGACTTCAGACATTCCTGGTCACTCAACACTCACAGAACTATGTCTTGAAACCTGTTTAGAGTCATAATAAGACCTCTAGACTGGGTCCAAAACAGAAGTAATCACACGCATATATTTATAAAGAAAAGCATAAATGGGACATGAAATAATGAAGAGTTCATGGTATTTAGAATCCTGTATCTCAACTAGAGTCTCACTTACAACTTCCTTAGATGTGTAACTGAGAGTAGGTGAACTACTTCCCTGAGCTTCGGATTCTTTTTCAGGTTTTTCTTCTACTGGAAATCTGGATGATTCTGTGTGTTGGTCTGTTGGTTGAACGTTAAATGAAATAATATGGAAAATCGTGGTCATAAGAGGTTCTCAGGAAATATTTCTTCCTCATTCTCATATCCACTTAATAGAGTTTCAAAGCAACTATTCTGAGTATTTGAATTACTTTACTTTCCAATGAAGAGAAACCAAATATAAAATATCTATCTTCCAACTCAGCTTGAGTTGGGGCTCAGAGGACATCAGGCATACTTTCCCTGAGGCTTGATGCTATGAACCTGTATCGGTTCCAGTGGAGCATGTGAGGTCGAACCTATAAACTGAACCCATTTCAGATTTATAGCTGTTGATTTCACAATGTTCTCAGCATTACTCTCTGACTCATCTGTTTCTCTTTCTGCTTCCTTTTGAAGCATAAAGGCCATCTTTGTCTTTCCTTCATATTGCATTGGTCACCTACAACTGCAGGTCTTAGAAAGTTGACTGCTTACTCCTTTCCCGAATCTGAGCAGCTGAATCTAGCAGGAAAAAAGTATATCTTCTATCTGATTAAGCTATGGTGATGTGATCTTGGTAGTATTTAATCCCATATGGCAATAACACTACATGCATTAGTCAACTTCCCTTACATGTAAGAAAATGATTTTATACATAGTTTTCAAACAGGGACAAATAACTGAATGAATGAGCATTATTTTTTCACATGTATATGTTAGCCTGTTTACTTATGCTTTGGACTGACAAAGCAACTTGAAGTTCAGCATGCTATATTTATGAAAATTAGATCTTTCCCTCCAAAGCATGGAAAGTCATTTTCTCTCATGATTCTGCTCAAGATACATGCTTTTATCTGAACCAATCACAAGAAGATAAATGTGATGTATTAGCTGATATATGCCTGGGTCCTTTACCTCCAGCACTGAATATGTTTTGAGGAGAATGAGGAGGTAGAGATTCTCTTCAATAGCAATGAGATTGTGACATGGCCAAATAGGAAATGCAGTAACTGAGTAGTAATCAAGAGCTTAGGTTGTTTCTGTTATTTTCATATATTTTATAAGACTATTTGATATTATAATTTTTATATGCATCTTTGTCCTTAATTTAGGGTCCATTGGAATTTACTTTGCATGGATTACTCTCATCACAAAATCATCCTAGCTGAAAAAAATATTTCTGTAGAAAATTGCATTTTTAAAATAATTGTGCAACTATATCTATAATTTATGTTTTTCCCTAATTCCTGAATCTTTGTATTCTTATCTTCCCTTAGCATTAAGAATACAAATCTCCATCTCATCCTTACATGTATCTTAGAGAGAAACAAAAGGACTATTTTACTTCTGAAATACAGATTCTGAAGACCAGAATAATGGATATTAACGTTTTTCTGTTTCTGGCTCTAAAATGGGCTTTATTGCTGGCTATATGTATGATAAAATGAATCAGAATGGCAGATTGCCTATGTCTCTGCATGGTTTGAATGTAAAATGTCCTCGCACACTCAAGTTTGAATATTTATTCTCTAGTTGGTGGTACTGTTTGGGAAGACTGTATGGCTCTCTCTACTTTCTGCTGATGTGAAGATGTGATACTGCCTGCCTGTTCTTGTTATGCTCTCTCTGCCATGATGAAAGCTCTCCTTGAAACTGGAAGACAAAATAAACCCTCTCCTTCCCTCAGATGTTTCTAGTTGAGTATTTTGCTCCAGCAATGAGAAAGTAACTGATATAGTCTCTTTTACAAAAACTCTCATAAACCCAGAGCAGATGAATTTGGATATAGTTCAAATATAGAGGCAAGTTTCTAACAAAATATGTTCATAATTGTATGTGTAGTATTCTAAGCACATAATAGTTTTTATTAACTCATCACCTACTATTCATGTGGTAATATCTAAAATATGTATTAACCTACATACACCTATACTTATTTGAAGTCGATAAAGTTTCCTTTTTCTAAGATTTGTCCTTGTCTGGATTTTTTTCTTTATTTTTTTAAAGTATTTTATTTATTTATTTGAGAGTATGAGAGAGGGAGGAAGGGAGGGAGGGAGGGAGGGAGAGAGGGAGAGAGAGAGAGAGAGAAAGAGAGAGAGACCACTTTGTGGATCTCACTTATGTGGGTCCTGGGGAATTGAACCCGGGGCCTTGGGCACTGGAGGCGAGTGCCTTACCTGCTGAGCCATGTCTTCAGCCCGTGGATTTTTTTCTTAATAGTTCAATTTTAGCTGTTTAATGATAAGAAAGCATGCATTGCTTGCATGATTACATTAACTTTAATAACACAGGAAATAGTACAGATGACATAATCGTTTCTGTTAGAAAGATCTGTTTGAGTTCATTCTATTATATTGTTTAATTCTAAATAAGGCCAGATTCGGCAATTCTTCCTTTACAAGCAGTAGAATCAGTATATATATATGCTTTCCATGCACATATGTATATGTCTGGCTTAAGTCCTTGCTAGACCAAAATAGGATACCCATGTCGCATACATGTATACTTGCATATTATGAGTAGTATTATATTTATGTCATAGCTTTTTATCAACCATGAAATTATTGAATATTTGCTGTATAAAACACATTATGATGTGCCTTGGAGATAAAGCTCAGGACGAAACAAATAAAAACCCTTACATTTATTGAGCTTACATTCTTGATAAACAAACAGCAATGATAACCATAATAAGTAAATTATGTAGCTAGCTGTAAGATGAAGAGAGCCTTTGGTACCTTCTGGAGCCATGAAAGGGAATCAGAATCTAGAGGCTGCAATTTTATGTAAGGTGGTCAATGTAGACTCATTGGGGAGGGGCTAGCACTCAAGCAGCAACTGGAAAGATTAGAGTGTGCCAATTAGGTGTCGGGTAAGAGCATGCCAGGATGAAGACCAAGCTGTGCAGAACTGTGAAGTGAAGGCATGCCCAGGGGTCAAGAAGGCAACAGGGCGACCAGCATGGCTGGAGCAGGAGGAAAACAGAGACCTGACACGACTCTCAAATTAGAAACATGAAATCTGATGAAAACAAGTGTTGACCCTTAACGTTAGGCAATGGCATGCTCTAGAGCATTAATGTTTAAGTCAAATTTAAGATATTAAGAAAATAGTTAAAAAATAGTTGACCTGATTGTGGTCTTAAGTAAAAGACTGGAAGTAGGAAACAGAAACTTAAGGATCTAATTTTCTGGCTAAGGAATGAGGAAAGGAGTAAGATTAAGTTAGGATGGAAATTATTTATTGAGCTCCTCCATGAGTTATATATAAATTTAAATATAACTCTGAAGGAGCTCAATAAATAATGTATTCCTTTAACTGTTTCCAGCAGTTTAGCTTGGATACTACCGTAAGCACCTATGCCAAACATAACAAGTTGAACCACTGAGCCTTCAGTTATATTTTCATTGCCTCTGCTCTAAAGAGATATCTCTGGGTATCTTTATGGGAGACAGATGTGTATAAATTATTAGAAGGACTGGAAGGGAGCCAACCACACCCACAAATGTTCCTGAAACATTGATCCTTCCTAATGGACCATCAAAACCTAATAATGAATAGGGTCAACCTTTTTGTTGAGAGGCTTAAAAAAGGGACACGTTTCAGAGCAGTTAAAGACAAGTGACATAAAGGGGCTCAGGCTCAGAAAGACCTGCAAGCTAGACTCCCTCTCCACCTAGTGGACTGAGAAAACACCGCACAGTGAAGATGGTGTGAATCCCTGGGGCGCAGCATGACCTCACTGCCTAGACAAGCCAAGGCGGATTCTTCAAGAACACGAGAGAACATTATGTCCAAGGTTTCTAAAACACTAGTAGTGTCCTTTCAGGAGATGGCTGGGCACATACAGGTCTGGTAGAAACACTTCAAGTTCATATTAATTATAGTTAAAATGGGAAGCATAAGACCATCCTTCTCTGGGAACCAAAGAGAATGCAATAAATAGTAATGCAACATATCAGGCATTTGAGGAAGCGACACTGAGAAAGGTTAATTAACTTTTCCAGATCTAAATAAATGACTTGAGAATAGGTGACATAAATCCTCCTTGTGGTCCAGTAATGAATTCACACCCTCAACTAAATAGAAAAAAGAAACTGTATTTAGTGTTATTAGAATGACTCTGTGCAGCTAATAATAACGTTTAAAAATGGTTTCAGGCTATGATGAATTTGTTTTTAAAAAAATACTATGCAATTTGCGAGCAATCTATTTCCCCGCTTGACTAGAATATCTGGCTTTTAAAATATTGGGTATACTAAACAAAACAAATAGCCTTTATTACTTTACAGAGCTAGAACTTAAAATTGCAAATAATAGATCTTAATTCACATACTCTTAAAAAGTTTCCTTACTGTTAGCATTATTTAAAGAATAGCTTCTTAATTGTCATTCTCCTTAAAAATATAAATCTCATACTCAGCCTGCCTCTCACTCACTTACTAGGACCATTATGGTCAGTTACTAACCCTCAGGTCACTCCTCAGTTCTCTGACTTTGACTTTCTTCATTTCCAAACATTAGTCTCTGAATTTCTGATGATTTTGGCATATGTGTAGATTTTATTTCCAAAACTTTATCTTATCAGTACCTACGATGCCCTCATTTCCATGCTTCCCTCACTTTCCTCTGCTGTGAAAAACACCTGAAATAAACAAGCTTTCAGTCCATAGTCACTTGACCCTGTCAACATGGGCCAGTGTTGAGCAGCACATCACCATAGAAAGGCTACAAAGGAAGCAGATACGGATAAGCATGGACTAGAGACCAGGCATAACCTGAAGGGCACACACTCAGTGACCTACTTCCTCTGAACAGGCCCCTTCTCCAAGTTTGCATCACTTCCCAAATTATGAGTCCATTGATGAATTAATTGATCAATTCCCCCAAATCTGCCAAGCTTTTAACCCACGAGCTTTCGTGCCCCACTTCCTATCTAAACCTTAACATCTAAAGATCTGTGTTCCTCTTCTCTTCAGGCTCTCATTCCCATAATCGTTTCTGTTCCTTTCCATCACCAAAGCAACCACACGCTCCATGGTCTAAAGAGAAATTCTGTCTCTTTCGTATCTCTGTCTTTTATACTCCTAACTCATTTTCATCTGCAAAATTCTGATACTTCTAAACAAATGTTTCAACTACCTTGTGACAGTCCCTCGTCTTCTGATATTTCTGTTTCAATTTTTAAAAGTTGATAAATATAATCAGCCTGTATGCCACTTCATTTTTCTTGCTCTTTTTGTTTCCATTATACTAACTTGCAAACAAAAGTGCCGCCTGCTTAAACATAACTATTCTGTGCACACACCCATATTACTCAATATGGCTGGAGAAAATATAACACTTTGATGCCCAATTCCACTGTAAACACATAAATGTATTGTCCCACATGGATTATGCATTTTGGCTAATATGTTTGGTTACATGACTTGTTTTGGCAATGGAAGTTGGGCAAATTATGTGTGATTGCAAGTAGAAGTCTTAAATATCATTATATTGTTCTGCCCATCTTCTGTATCTCCTCTTTCTTGAGGAAAACAATAACCCAGATAGAGAATGCTCTTTTAGTGTGGGCTGCAGGAAAAGAATGTATACAGAGATGAGTTAAATTGGCAACAGGTAGATTCTGCATGAGAAACAAACTCTTTTTATTTGAGCCACTGAGATTTCAGGGTTATTGATTACCATACTATAACTTCTATATCAAGTAATACAGTCACCATTAGAATATAAACCTATTGCTATCTAACCCTCTAAATAAATTATTTAAATTTACTTATTCCAGGAGTCATCATTATTTCTGGGCAATTCCATTATTTTGGTTACTCACTCTGCTAAACCCTTTTACAGTGCTCTGGAGATGGCTCAGTGGATAAAGCACTTGTAGCCCAAGCCTGAGGACCTGAGTTCAGATACCAGACACCATATCAAAACCTCTCAGCATTCCAACAGCAAGATGGGAGGGAGAGAATTTCCTTGAATCTCATGAGTCAACAAGTCTGCAGAATGCAGCAGTGAACACCAGAAAGAGAGAGCTTGCCTCAAATGAGCTGGGAGGTGAGAACCAGTTCCCAAAGTTGTCTTCTCATCTCCAAACATGCTGTGGCATGCACCTGTCCTCACTCACGTGTGCATGCACAAAGTGAAATAATAAACACACACATGTGTGCATGCACATACAAAGAACAATAATAAAACACTCACTTGTGCATGAACATTCATGGGATAATAATAAAAACACATGTGCATGTGCATAAAGGAAATAAACACACATGTGTGTGCACATATATACAATAATAAAACACGTATGCATGCACATACATGGAATAATAATAAAACACTTTTACAGAATGTGCTGGTTTGAATGCAAATATATGTCCCCCATAAACTCAGGTGTTTTTGCTTCAGCTTCCTACTATGTCTTGAGCAGGCAGAAACCAGCTGGAGGAGGTGTGCCATTGGGGTGGATCTTGAGTTCAGCCCTATATCGTGTGTTGAGAGCCAGATTGAGCTCTGGCTGTTCATGCTTGAGGGTGATGGGTTATGTCTCTCTGCTATGGATATATGGATATATGACAAAGCTTCCCCTGGAATCTGTAATACTGAAATAAATCCTTTCCTCCCATAAGCTGCTTCTGGTTGGGTTTCTATTTGGGCAATGAAAAAGATAACTCCAACACAGCATCTTTGTATGTTTTCTCTCCCACTTCATATTCTTTTCTCTGAGCTATGTTGTTGCTTCCTTCCGAAGACATTTATAACTTGAATACTTTTCATCATCTTAATTCACATTTAACTGGAAACACTGTTTCTTTCACCTTCACTAATACGATATACATCTTCCACATTCCCTTCTGTTCTCAACACAGAACAAAAGTGATCCTATTGATCATAGAGTATTTTCTCAACACCTTTCAGTACTTCCCATCTAATTCAGAATGAAATCCAGGTTATGGAAATGGACTAAAAGGGACTATGTGGTACATAACAAAATGTCTTGTACTATCGCTCTGTCCTTTCTGTTATTCTCACCCTTGGTTACTCTCTGGCTAACTGACATGATAAGCACTCTCCCACCCCAAGTCCACTGCACTGGCTGTGTTTTCTCTTTCTAGAATATTCTCTCCTTCAGTCACCATGACTTGCTTCTTCTGCACATTCAAGTCTTTGTAAAAAGATTTCTTTTCAATGAGGCCAACTCTGTTAAAAATAGGAGGCCAGGTCTGGGGAGATGGCTCATTGGATACACTGCTCACCTGAGTTTGAGCCCCACGTGCCATGTAAAAAGCCAGAGGTTGAAGTGGGCTTCTTTAATACCAGAACACTGACCATTGACAGCAAGGTGGAGGATGGGGAGCTTGTGGGGAGTGCAGAAAAGAATAACAGAGAGAGATCCAGAACAGAAACTCTGTTTCATGTCAGGGAGAGAGGAAAAGGTCTGACCCCAAAATAACCCTCTAGCTCCATACATGTGCCCTGGCACACGCCCCCCCCCCCCCGCAGTCACACACTCACAAATGAACATGTACACACATGAGCTCACAAATGAAAAAATAAAATAAATAAATAGGTTCTCAGTCCTCAATCCTGGTATGACTTTATCTGTTTCATTGTACTTATTACCATATGGTTGTTTATAATTTGGTTATTTCTGTTTCTATGTGCTATCTCTTTCCATATATGGCAATTTCCCAAAGATGAGAGATAATTGAATTCTTTTCACTGTATTCCATATTTCTCTAGAAGTGACATATATATATATATATATATATATATATATATATATATATATATATATGGTTTTTTGGAGGTAGGGACTTGCTGTAGCTGAGGCTGACTTGGAATTCACCATGTAGTCTCAGGGTGGCCTTGAACTCACAGTGATCCTCCTACCTCTGCTTCCTGAGTGCTGGGAATAAAGGCAGGCACCACCACGTTCGGCTCAACAAATGCTAGTTAAATGATTATCTTAAGTAATAGAATGGTAGCATGGCATTTGAGTACATATAATTTGTGAAAAATTAAATGTATATATGTATATAGGTTTTAATAGTAGAAGTTTCTTCCCAGTAGCAATGCTGTCATTGGAGTGTCTTAAGAATTTGGTAGTTACATTGGTGATAAGTGTTTGACTGCTGTATTAGTAATTGAGGAAATCTTTTCTACTTTTTCTGGGGATGATATTACATTTCAATCTATTATTAATTTAATAATATTTAATTCATCATAAACAATTTATGGTCATTTTCATATCACATCCTTTTTAGACAACTTTTGGTCACTACTCCATGCTTATTCTTTGTGATTACCCTCCCAGCCTCTGAAAAACAATTGATAATAATACTATTTTCACACTTAAAAGTGTATTTGTGTGTTACAAGGTCATTTTTGTATATGTTTATTATTTGGGGAGAAGAACAAAAAATGTGCTATGACTAAAGTAGGGTAACAAAGAGAAGGAGGAATAGCAAGTTAGTTAATTAAGGTAGATAAAGACTAGATGATGCAGGGCTTTTTAAACATGTTAGTTACATAAGTTGGATTCTAATTGCATTAGGCAGGAACTCAGCAGTCAGTGACATAATGTGATTCAGGCTTTTCTATGGTTGCCTTGGCTGGTGTGTGTACAATAGGTTGCAGAAGAGCAATCAGGCAGACAGACTAGCACCAATACTAGTTAGCTTTTCAAAATACATCCAAGAGCAGCTTGAGGGAGGAATTATTAATTTTAGTACATGGTTTTAGTTGATCAAGGCAGAGTGGGTACCGCTGAGCAGAGCAGAGCGGCTCATATCATGTCAGCCAGGAAGCAGACACAGAGAGAATGCACACACTTGCTGCTGTCCTCCTCCTCATCCTTCTTCCAATGTGGACCTAAGGGCCTAAGGGATGCTCCCACACATTCATGGTGGGTGTAACCCACATAGTCAATCCTCTCTGGAAATGTCCTCGCAGAAAGACCCAGAGATGTGCTTGACTCATCTCCAGTTAAGATGATCCATCGCAGCAGCTGCATGGGAAACGGCTGAGAATCCAGCCTGAGTGACAGACTCACAGCTCAATTCAAGATATATTTTAACACACAATCACGAGGACTCATGAAGATAATCTTTTTGAACAGCGAGAAGAATGGAGATGCCATTTCTGAGTCTATAAAGACTCGAGGCAAAAGTTTTCATGGAAAGGAGAAAAAATTAGGAGTTATTCTGGATTGATTAATTTAAATAGACATATAAAAATGAAGTAACTGACTTACATGTAATTGATCTAAGTTATTTGTTTGTACTTGACAGTTTGTATAGTAATTTTTCTCCAAAGACCAACTGAAGTGTTGTTTAAAAAATGACAAACATAAAAAAACGAATCTGGAGACTATAGGGAAGGTTTTAATTAAGGAGAAGGCTGATCAATTTTCCTGGTAATGACAATTTTGACACTGTTAAATATCTTTTTTAGGGCGCGGAGAGAGATGAAAGGAGTGGGTTCTCTCATAAAGCCATCACTATTATTACTCAAGGCAATGAGCTGTTAAGTACGAGTTTAATTATGACCTCGGTCCATCATCCTGATACTTAATCAGGCACCAGATGCCCTTTTCCAACTCTGCCAGCTAGCGGAGTTTTTCTCTGCCTTCCTTGCCTGAGGAGACGGATGCTTTGCCCACATCCAGCCCCAGGCAAGCTCCAACTCATTTCTTCTTGAAATATTTTCTTGTTTCCTGGGAAAGGTTCCACCAGAAATTATATGGGAAATCTGCTTCCTTACTCAGTGTGTTCTGTTGTAGCGGGAAATCCTTCATCTCTGACTGTTCTCATAAGAGACTGCAGTTTGTTAGACTGGGTAATTTTTATGAGGAACCCAGTTCTAGGAGTCACATCAGCACAGGGACACAGCTTGGCCTTGAGAAGCTCCATGAATAGCAATTCAGTGAAAGGCTTTCATCTCTTTCTTGATAGACATGACTTCTGGTTGAATGGAAATAACTGTATTTTTTGATACAGAAAACAAAAAGGGAATATTTTAAATTCTTATAAATCTAAAGGCATGAGTTATTTTCATTTTTATTTTATTTTATTTTTCAGCAGGATTATTAGTATTACTGTGAGGTCATGAATACATCAGACTTTATTTTTTTAATCTTGATTAACCATAATGAGATACACTGTATCAGCAAATAATGTGTTGGTATTATTTTCATTTTTAAATTCTAAATTTTGTTTCGCTATCCAAGAATACAATTTGCTAAAAAGAGTAAGTACTAATATTTAAATTTTAAATTATCTTATTAATCCATTCATTAACTTTGTAAGGTGTTCACCATTGTTTTATTTTGGGTTTGTCCAAAAATATTTTAGATAACAGTTTAGGTAAAATAACTCTCAAAATTTTTTCTTTGGTGAAGTACTCTTTACAAATATAACTTCAAGACTGGAGAATTAAATTCAATATTTTGCTGCCGAATATGGCCTAGCTGAAGTAAAGTGTATTTTTTTGTCTTTCGGAGTCACAGGTATTCTTCAGCACACACACACACACACACACACACACACACACACACACACACACACACACACACACTGTTGAAATTGAGTCTGCCAGCCCCACTCGCCATCTGGCCAAGGAAGAAATCAGTAACTTGATAAGCTTCGTCCGGCAAAGATGGCTTTGAGCTGGCCATCTGCAATCTGTGTACAGCACTTAAACTCCAGGTCACAGCAGAAAAAACGTTCCAAGCTCACCCAGTGCTTTGTGCTTTCAACTATTTTACAACTAAGTTCAAGAGAATCTTTACTCTATTGGGAGAAAATGACTTTCCAAGTAGAGAATGATCTAAGAAAGCACTTCAGATGTTTATATCCAGTTGCATGCTACTGGACATTATTCTTGTTTGGTAAAATAAGAGATGAGTTGGACAATATTATCAGTAAATAGAGACTGTGGAAAGCTAAGTTCAAAAAATATTGAAATTGGTGTAGACATGATGCTGAGAATAATATATGTATATATATGTATATATATATATATTATTTATTTATTGGCAAGGAGAGAAAAGAGAAAATATGGGTGTGATAGGGCCTCTTGCCACTGGTATTAAAAAAAAAGAAACTTCAGATGCACATGCCACTTTGTGCATCTGGCTTTACGTGGGTACTAGGAAATTGAACCCTGGCTGGCCGGCTTTTCAAGCAAACATCTTTACCCATTGATCCACATTCCCAGAACCTAGAGAATTTTTTTTAAATTAAGTTAGCATTGTTACTCTTGATAAATTTCAATCTCCAGAAATGAAACGACCCTGGTTGCACTGTAGTGAATGGCGCTTATGCCTTAAGTGGAGTGTGTGCCTCCCCATACACTTTAGAGTGGAGCAGAGACGACAGACCTGCTTTTCAAACCCGGGGAGAGTCACACCAGAGCACTTCTTCCACTGTCCACTTTGTTCTCCTGCTTCTCTCCTCCTCCCTCTTTTAGCCAAATTCTCTATTGGTGTTTAATCGCCTTCTGCCTTTGATCCCATAAAGGCCTCTCCTCATCCAGAAGCTCTGTCTGCCTCTTGGCCACCTGGCCCGATTGAGCCTTAACACTTTAGAAGGTGGGCTGCATCCTGTCTCTCCTTGGATTCCTTCAGGTACACCTGAAGATCTCCCTGTGATCCCAAATAACCCTACACTCTGCTTGTTACTAAATACGCAGTACATTTGTGTGCAGCTTATCCCAGGGCCAGCCATCAGAATTCGGGATCAAATTCAGTGACCTACAGCAGCTATGGCAGGAGGACTTGAACTTGCACCGCGCTGGTTACCGCTGAGTGAAGCTTGTGGAACCAGCAGTACTTGCTGCGTTCCTGTGATATGGGAATGTTGATGGCGCAGCTGCAAACAAGTCCTGCTAAGAAGTCAGTGCAAAAAGTTGCAGCTTCAAAGACATGGCTGAAGTCGCCTTTGAATACACTTTTAGAGTATAATGTAGGCTCCTAGCCATGATTTACTTCAATATGGTCAAATGGATATTTATTTTTCTTTAGGCCATTGGGGGTGGATGCTCAGCGTTTAGGAGATTGGCTTTGGGACTGTACAAGTATCCTCCTCCTCTCTGTGCCCACTCCTCCTCTGCCTTGACGGATCATGCAGAAGCAGGCCCAGCCTCTCCAGGACATTCAACCTCCATTGCTTGGGGGTTTTGTAGTAACAGCCATGATGGTAGCAAGTCATGACTCAGAAAAGCAAATCTTTGTTTCAAGTTGCATTTTATCATATTTAACAGCAATTGTTGGATTTTTTTTAGGGCTTCTCATAAAACTGGAGGCCAAGGCAAGTGGACTAATTTATATAAACTGAAATTAAAATAGACAATGTTTTACTCTTAGGAGCACCCTCTTGCCATAAATATAGTAAAGTAACACAGGGGCCACCCCATATGGAGTTTAGGATTTCAGACTTTGTGTAGCAAAGACAGGGTTAAAGCAATCCTGACAAAAGTTCCCATTGAGTGTGTTCTTATTATAAAGCACTATGTTTCTACCAAAAAGCTGAGCGGTCAGCCAAGTTACCATTTGCCTTTCATTGCTGTCTTCAATCTTTGAAGTTTAGATTTTGGAAGACCGACCAGTATTCCATTTGGGATAATTATTAAAGATTGTGTAACCAATTCCATTGCCTAAGAAAAGAATAGCTAAATGGCAGTTGCTTACCTGTGGCAAATGACCCACAGGTGTTTGAATTTCATTTGATTATTTGTAAGACATCTCAAGAGCACTACAAAACACACTTTAGTCCTAAATTTGCAAGGCTCTTAGAATATGGGTATAATTTCCCCCCTACTTAGAATATAGAGTAACTTGGCAGTGAAAATAAGTTTCTGTGGTAGTGGGATGGAATAGAAGCACAAAGGGTTCTACACTTAGAGAGAAATAATCACTTATAAAAAGAAAGGCAAACATCAGCTAGGGCCCAGGTGAAAC
>PVHP010023002.1:0-27600 GCA_004024765.1 Zapus hudsonius
GATCTATCAGAACACATTCATTTGTTTGTGGGGGACACCTGTATCAAACCATGACAACCAGCCAGTGGTAGTCATGACAGGGGTTCCTTTGATTGGCATTTAAGAATTACAATAAAGCAATATGAGCTGCACTCATTAGGCACCTTGTTGTAGATGCTCTTCTTTCTCTTATTTGCATAGATTTGCCAGTGCCAAGAGAATCGTGATAGGAGATATTAGATTTGTGCCATCACCTCACTTCTGTGGCTGGTTACTACTTGCAATGTTCACTTTGGTGCCCTGAGTCCTTAGAGGTGGTGGTTCTGTTTTAATAAAATTGATCTTTTAAGCTTTCTTCATGCAAAAAATTTTAGGCCTAGCATCACTAAATCTTCTGTGTTATTTATTCCCGTTGTGATAACTATATTGATATGCAATGTCTGTAAGAATTCATAAACTCTAAGTAATATGATGCATAATAAATTTCACTCTACAGGCGCATATTCAGACAAATACCTGTTTAGTGAATATTTGGAGTAGATGGGATATTTTCAAGCTGGGAAGGGAGTAGATTTCCTATGGTGTCTTTATGAGTCTCAGAAGATGAGTATATCATTTGAAAATATTTTCAATATTATAATTATATTTGTTCCAAGAAAATATATTTGTGCTTTCATGATTTTAGCAGAAGAGAAAACTTGTGAAATCATAAAGGTTATTTTTTTTGTTAGGTGTGCTAGCAGAAATCATACTGATTCTTAACTAGATACATCTTCTGGAAGGAATGTGAGGACAAAATTTAATTTTAGCCAAGGAGGACAGGGTTTGAAGATCTTAAGACTAAGATAGATGTCTTTTGATATTTCCTCCAACATTAAAAGTCTGTGAGTTTTCACACACTCAGAAATTCTAAGCTAGAATATCTTAGTCTAACTACTTTTTTCTATTTTTTTCTCTCAACCACATGTATGCTAGGTCAATGTAAATACAGAATTAAAATGAAAAATTTTCCCCACAGTGGGTTCTTATTCCAAGATGTAGAATGCTAATAAGAATGCACTTTTAGCTCTCAATGAGAAAGAGATGAACACTCGTAACTTTTCCTGAACTCACCACAGCACTGAGGACACAGGGCAGCTGATATCCAGAGGGGAGAAAACTTCTCCAAGGAGAGATGCGTTGTGTAGAATTGATGTTTATGGCAGAGCAGGGGAGGATGAGGAATCAGCTGCCATACTTACCTGGACAGAAGACATCTGTGCCTGTCTTTAGGCATAAATATTCTTTATCTCCTCCTCTACTCTTCTACCAAGATAGATCCAACTATTACAAAATAAGTAACACATAAAATTACTCTCATGAGACAAATAAAATTACCTACTCTGGTAATACTTGGATTTCACACCATTTTCCTTAGTGCCCTTTTTCTCTTCTAAGATCCTATACTAACTTGTTAACTTACAAATTCTACATGATCAGCATGCTTTCTGAGCTTGCTCTTGTTAGGTGGAAACTCAGATTCCCAAATGGAGTCCATGCACAGCAACTCAGTTTCCCTTGAAAGGAACTCTGAACTGTCAACAATGACCAGGAGTTACTAAAGCCTGCCTTGTAGCCTCCCTCCTGCTGTGTCTCCTCAAGGGGAAAGAAAGGGCCCTTCCTTTCCCCTTGAGGAGAAAGCTATCTGACCACATGGGCCCTCCCCCAACCTGGGAGTCTACATGGCAAGTTCCTGGACTTCACTTTCACCATTTCCCTTTAATAATCCCAGATCTAACCTTTCCAGGAGGCTCCCCCAACCCCCTCTGGGAAGATTACCCTCAGCTCAGTGTTCTTTCTCTGATTAAAGCTTTTCCTTTCAGAGTGGTCTCTGGGTCTTAAACCTTACAGTTCTGATCTATGATAGTTTTTCAGGTTTCTCAGATGTTTTATAAACTGAAGAATTTTGAGGGCTACTGTCAGATTTATTTTATATATATTTTTTCAGTTTAGTTTGCCTGATGTTTTTGTTGCAAGTAGACTGAGTTTTTTAGAAGTCAGGTCCTTATTGCATTATGCTAAGGCCCATGCTGTCAACATGACTGGCTCTGAAAAAGTTAGCCTAGATCATCTTCCTGGGTAGTGCTTAGCAGGATGCTCTACTGTGAAGTTAGCTTTTTCCTCATTTTTGAGATGCTGCTCTCTGGAATAATCTACTGCCACAGTGAAGGCTGGAGAGTTAAGCTTCTCTTTCTTGAAAGTACCTATGTTAGTTTTTTTGTTTGTTTGTTTTGTTTTTGTTTTTGTTTTTCGAGGTGGGGTCTAGTTATAGCCCAGGCTGACCTGGAATTCACTAGTCTCAGGGTGGCCTTGAACTCACAGCAATCCTCCTACCTCTGCCTCCCGAGTGCTGGGATTAAAGGCGTGTGCCACCACGCCCTGCGTTATTTTTTTTCTTTGCTATTTTGTTTGCTTTCTACAAAAATGATATTAAGATTGGCTAACTTCTTTGTTTTCTCTTGAAAAAAAAAAGATTCTTCAATAGACTCTCTTCAAGTGATGTCTAAAGGGATATTGTCTGGAGAAAATGAGTAAGGGATGGATGATAGGACAGGCAAGGGGGAAAAATGGAGTTAGCCTGGTCTAAAGGAGCTGGGCGTTGATATGTCTGAATATCATCTCATTCCTAGGTGCAAACTGCAGCGCCAAGGGCATGCAGTGATCTCCCATTGAGGGTGCTCTTGTCTGCAGTTCTCTCCAGAAAGAGAAAGAGGTCACCTGAAAGCTGTTAGCAGCCAACACTGACAGCAGCTGGGAAATGAATGCACTCACTCGGTGAAGTGGACCAGACAGGGAAATGAATTCACTTACTACAGCTACTCCTCTTCTTCCTTACCATCAAACTGAAGGGTTCCTTTTGATTTCCACTGGAAGAGAACACAGCATGGGAAGGGATGGTAGGACAGCCTGAATGGACCACTTACTATTATCTTACTACTGTACATAATCATGTTATCAGTCCTGATATTAGGAACATAACGTGGCTGTATTTAATTTTCCTTGTCTTGCTTATCTTTTTGATGGCTGATTAATTGAACTTTCATTTTTTATTTCTATATCTTTATTTCTGTTTCTATGTATTTATTTCATTATTTTTCTATGTTTTAGGTATAAAAGTTTTTTTGACTCATTGAATAATGGTGATTTAGGAAATGTGTGAGGTACAAAGGTATCTATACTACACATTGTATTTGTGTAAGAAAGTTGTGTAGAGATTTTCGTTTATCTTAGTTTGCTACTTCTTTTGTTCCATTCCTGTGAGCCTTCATTGGAGTCTGGATAGTTAATCATGACATATACAGCAACCTTAGGAAGATAAGTTTCTATGTGTAGTGTAGGTTCAACCCAACATAGACACCTATTAGAGGTAAAATAGCAGGAAGTAAGCCATGTGGGGTGGTGGTCACATAGGGATGATATTGAGGCAGAGGCACTGGATGCTCCTGGGCAGCTGTGATGGAAATTCAGCTACCTGCTCCCTAACATCATGGGTGCAAGTGGCGGGTGTGGCTGCTGGAGCAACTCTGATGTGTGATTGGGCATTGCTTCTAGTCTCATTGTTTCCACCTGCGCTCCTGGAAATATCTGTAACTTTCTATGCTATGTAAAATCTTGTAGTAAGCCTTCCTCCCCAAACCAGTAAGTGTGGCTCTTATTGCCTAGAACAAAGAACAGTGACGTAACAGCAACAATAACCGTTTTAACCACTGACAGGATTATTCGTGAAATTACAACTCAATGAGCAGACAGATCCCATCACATTCTAGGTTCTGCTTCTGAGCTTCTAGGAGGAAAGTAATCTACTCAACAATATTATAAGGTGGTCAGACTGAGAAACTAAGTCATCCTACTGAAAAAAGAAGCTGGACAAAATGAGACTGAGTTTGGCACAACATAGATTCATTGTAGAGCAAAGAATTCAGGCAAGTTTCTATGTAAATTCATGCTGTGTAATCTAAAGTCTGGGTCAAGAAAATGCACTAGGTAGGAAAGGGGCAGAAAATAACTTTTGACACAATATATCAGTGCTTATCAAGCATCAAAACATGCTATCAGCAGATGCATGGACTGAGTACAGCTATGTAGTTTTGCATTGCTGTTTTCTGAAGATGCAGTGCTGTCTTTGTGGTATCAAAGGCAGCGGAGCAGTCTGTATGGGGATCAGTCTCAGTAACCTAAACCTGGGCAGCAGAAATCTTCCAGTACCATCTTCACATACACATTGTATTATTATTATTCATCCTGTACTAACCTGCACCTATATTACACCACATGGAGTATTCCATTCATATCTACGTAAGTGCCTGAATGCAGACATATACCATGTACTGCTGACTCATAATCAGATAGGTGAGTATACAAGTAAGCATGGAGTAAAAGATGCAGAAATAAATATGAACCAGTGACTAGCCCATTAAGTAACAGCTTGGAGGACTTTGCCAATAAGAGTAGATATCTTTAAGTAAGTTGACCAAATATCCTCCTAACCCTGGAGAGAACTGGATAAACATAGAGGGAGTTCAAATGTGTTACTTTTTTGTTTGGTTGTGGCAGGGTCTTGGATAACCCAGGCTGGCCTTGAGCACACTATGGATATCCTGGCTCCACTCTAGAATGCTGGGTGTTGGGGCATGCATAACCACACCTAGTTTTATGTAGAATTGGGAATTAAAATCCAAGGCTTCATGAATGCTAGGCAAGTGCTCTACTAATTGAGATACATCCCCAGCCCAGCTTTCTACTTTTCTTGAGACCTACTTACCTCTTTTTTCATGTAATATGTTATAATTTGGACTCTACTTTGACCTAAATTCTGAAGTTCAATTATGAACTCTTAAGACACCCATTTTCCAGCTGACTCTGAAAATATTTCATCTAGAAAGAAGATGGGAAGAAAAGTTAATTTTTTGATTTCTGCCACAGAGACAATCTTATTTTAAGCCTCATTCAAAACCTCAAGTAAAGACAACATTGATCTGAGAATGTCCTTAAGACATATCTACCTACACAGCCTACGTTTAGCCTTAAGAAGGAAAGCCTGTGAAATTTATCTTCTAATTTTAAACTTAAATTTAAAAAAATCACTTTCCCCTCAAATACAAGTGATTATTCTCAGCTATTTTGCCTACCTTGGCTGTATTTTAGTTACATTTACCAGTTTTTAAATAGAAGCTCATTTACTAATTTATAGTCATCATTTTGATTAAAATTTAAAGAAAAGCTGCTTTTATATTATCCAATGTAGCCTATCATTTTCATAAATATTCTAAAAACTAAAAAACTAACTTTTTGAAATTAAGTTTATTCAATGCTTTTTTTTTGCCATTATAAACTAGTTAGTTCACACTTAGGGTCAATTTTGTAAGTTTTATTAAAATAAAAGAAATTATCTCAAATGTTTCTTTGGGAGTTTGAGACATGGCAAATGAATTACCATTGAATCCCAAGGATTCTATTAAAAGTTTTGTGTATTTGTGTAGAAAGGCCAAGTAAGATGCATTTCCCCTCCTATTAGGAAATATTTTACCATTGTTCCTAGTCACTGGAACATACTACTTATAAACACATTCCCTTTTTAGACTCTATAAAAAGAAGTTCTCTAAATTATCCCCCCTTAATCTAGATTTTTGGAACAAAAGTAAGTCTGTATCATTTTAAGACTTGGTTCACAGTTACAATCACATGAATATGTTCTATGGCTCTCATCCTAGGGACACCGCTGTCCTTGGTGGGCTGGCCCTCTTTGGATCTTTGTATTTGTGTTTAAAGCAACACTAACTTTGAAAGTAGCTCTCTATAATTCACAATAGAAACACAGAAACAATATGGGAAAACACCATTAACGGAAGATAAACAGAACCATCAGGTTGGAAGGTGAGTGGAGCCTAACTCCATTGGTTCTCTACTAGGGATGGAGAGAATTTATCACAAAGCTCAAAGTTTCATGTAGCTCTGTTAGGATTCAGATACAGAGAGTTATGGTGACTGAAAATTAAGATTATCAAAGGTCACCTGTTCCTCAGACCTTTGGCTTAGCTCTTTCTCAGATAGGATTTTATCTTGGCATATTTTTTATGAGTAGGATATAATGCACAGTGCCTGACAAGCAATCTCAGTGAAAATGTAAAGTCTTCCATCTTACTGACTTTTAAGTCTCTCATAATAAACTTATTGAATAGGCTAAGTGCAGAGAAAAAAACAAATTTTTATGCCTTTAAACATATTCTTAAGATCACATTTTCAATATTATCTTTGGTGGCATTATAGATCCCACAGGTCTATAAAATGTTCCCATTTTTAGATTTTCAAGAGTCTACATTAAAATATCAATCTCAATATCCAATTAAAAGATTGATTTCTTCATCTATTTTTGGTTTGTTATAAAGGTTGGGGACCAGCAGGAAGGAAATTTTTTTCACTTGCCTGCCATATTCTTACCTTTCTTCTGGTTCCTACAGGATCAACAAGTTGAGGAAGGCAGGAGAAATAAAGGGAAATATGTCTTGTTTTGTGATTGTGTTTGCGCTGTTTGTGAGTTTTGTAGAGGAAGAAGTCCAGCACGGTTTCCTGTTTTTCAGATTCCTGAGAAGTTTTCTCTGCATGTCATCATTTCTTGGTAAGAAAGAGGAATTCATCTTCTAAACACCTCTCTGCTCTGAACCCAGTGTGGAACACTCAAAACTCATTTCAATCCAGGTCTTCCCACAACCACAGTGTTCAGAGATGATATCATGACCCACGTGCACAACCCATTTCTCAGGAGAGACACGTGCTGATCCAGGTGCCATCTTATCTTTGTGTTCTCAGTAGAGAAGGTTGCCAGTATAGTAAGTTATTATATGTATTTACTGTACTTCCAAATTCCAGAACTCAGACTTGGTACACATCATGCCATTGTCATCATTTAATAGTACTTTAATTTCTGTGTAGAAACTGTATTATAAAGGCAAATGTGAAAGAAAGAGAATTTTGAAAATGGAGTGGAGCTCACACTTAATGACACATATATAATAGAGGCAGGAGATTAGAAAGGGGAATAATTCTGAGGAGCAAAAGTCAGTGGTGCATAAATGGGTTGGTTAGTCATGTAGTCATGAAGGGAGGATGCTTTCTATGAAAATGCAAATATCCTGTGCTGAGCATTGATATCAGGAGGCAGTGAAGAGATATGTCTTTTGCATACATTTGGATTTACATTGTACTGTTGGAGGTGAAAACTGGGCAAGAGTTCAGAAGCTGATGTTGGAATGTCTTTACTATCAGGTTCAGAAGGAGATAAAAGGTAAACATTAAGCTTTTGAAACCTTGTATTTTACACTGTAGGAATGGAGGTAGGGAAGGAAACTGGGGTGGGAAGAAAAGAATGTCAACTACTGTATAAAACCCATAGTGTATCTAGTTAGGATAAACTTCATGCCAGGTATTCCCAAGAATTCGCTATCTTTTTAAGTCTGCACAATGTCACAGGGTCATGACCAAGATCATGTCCATCAAAATCATCGGCTATGGGAATGAGCTATGATGACAAACTTGCTCACATATTGCCTGCTGATCAGTGCATAACAAAAACAAAAGCAATGGGTTCCTGTGAGCAGAAGCAGAAGCCACGGGACATCAAAAGCAGTGTCAGTGTCAGAAGGAGCAGGATTGGTTTAAACAAATCCAAAAGTTAGTTTTTCTTCTTTCAGGCTCTGTTCTAAAAGACAGCTTTCTCACTCTTGGGTAAATGAATCCAAAAGTCAGTTTCTGTGATTCAAGAGCAGGACTGCAATTGGGCACTGGGGTACTCTATGAGAGGTAGAGGGCCTACTTTCTAGTTGCTTATAATCGGTGTATATGTGGTATATGTGTTTAAAGGTACCAGGCTTCACATAAATTCTCTGTTACCAACCATAAGTTTCTAGACATTTGTTCCTAAAACAAAAATACAAACCCTTCTTAATCTCTGATCTCCATTGTTATGAGTTATGAACAACACTTCAATGCTGAGGACATTTATTGTATTATGAGGAATTGATGATTTGATCAATTCAGATGACTTAGCCCCTTATTGTAGGGAATTGATGATTTGATCAATTCATATGACTTAGCTCTTTGCTGCTTTGATTTCATTTCTAATTAACTGAAGCTCTCAGAAGAATTTCCACATTCTTGGTCACAACCTATCTCTTATTTTTTTTCTGAAAAGTATCTTCCTTTTATCTCATCCTTTTCCAAATTAAAGCCCTTTGATCTCTTAAATGTAGCCTTTGGTTTTATCTCCATCTTCATTGGCTTTACGTTTTAAAATGATCATCAGTGGGAATTTAAATAAAACATTTGACTTTCTTATATCTGTTTTCCAGCTGGGTTGCTTGGATAACCTTGGCCTGCCCTTTCATTTTAAAATGAGATAATATGTGTGAAATCTCTTCACAAAATAGTAAGTGCCATGAATAGGTAGAGCAGTTATCACATGGTTCTTTTCTTTTTTTCTGTTTTTTTTTTTAGATTTCCAGATCCCTTTAGCTACTTCTAACACCCCCACTTTATGCATATCTTGGGTAAGTTTCCCATTGCACTTTATTCAAAAGAAGATAGTGAGAACACTAAAAATATTTAACAGCTTCTGGAATAGTATCTCTGTGTGATCGTGGGGGCGAGGGGGTTCTTTTTTCTTATTCTCTATTTATACACATATGAAGAGAACAGTTCTAATTTCTTCCAGCTATCTGAGATTTGGAACATGTAGCAACTCTTTTGGATCTAGGTACAAATAACAAACTAAAGTAATTCAAATTCCACAGAATCTTATCCAACCTATTTTGACAGGATCTCAAACTCTTCCAACCAACTCCCCATCAGTGTACAAAGCATTTCTGAAAGTCCTTGGTCAGTCGAAACATTATTAACATTTATGTCCTCATTTTAGGTATATTGCCACTTCAGGTTATTATGACTCAGCTCCCCAAGATTATTGTACTCACCAATTTCCATCCCTCATTCAGTTGCATATGAAACCTCTGTAGCTCAGAAGATACTGAGGCTACATGCAGTGCTACTTTAAGTTGAATAGTATGCTTGGTCTCCTTCCTGTGCAATAATAGTAGGCTTGCTGTTGGGATATGCCAAATGGCAGCTTTGGTGGAAGTGGTTTTAAATGAGAGTTCAACATGGAGACACCTCAGAGTGATAGACTGAAGACCAAACCAGAACATACATATCTTTTCAGGGACTAAGCATTTTTGTCAAAGTTAAACATGAACTACCTGTATCCCGTTTCCTATGTGGCAGTTTGCTTTCAGGGGGTGTTTTGGTCTAATGGGAACTCCAGAAGTTCAGTTTATCAGATCTGTCAATTACATACAATAGGAGGAAAACTTTTGTTCCCCACACTAGCATCAGAATGTTGTAAGTGTTAATGATGGTTTTTAGAGAAAAACAACAACAACAACAACAACAACAAAAAAAACAAACAAAAAGTACCCTGAAAGTGTCTGGAATATATAGATGCTGAGACTTAAATACTTGATCATTACAAAGACACTTGGTTGCTAATGAGAGAGAATGAAAAGCACAGAGATGAAGAAAGAAACATGCCATGGGAGAAGATAAAACCGGTCTCTGAGAATAAAAGGTGTGTATGAGAAACCTGTTGGATTGGGGAAGTAAGGATTTCCATAGAGCAGTTATATCTCACAGGTGATTTAAAAATTGATTACTGTGTGGTTTCCATATTTCCATTCATTTGCAGAGATTTTTGGACTGTTGCAAAGTCCAAAAATAGAATAAAAGTGTATATAAAATGTAAAAAAATGTAAGCTTACATCACTCAGATTTTATCCTAGCTGGGTTATTTATGACTAAACAGTAAAACAAAAACTAGTTACACATCAATAGGGGAAATTTTTTAGAAAGTTTATTTCAACTTATGGTAAAATGGAGGCAAAGATCAAACCATAAAAATCATGTGTGGTTGACTCCAAGTCTGTCATCAATATTTAGAGATGTATGATGGATCAGTCTAGACTGGGTAAAAGACCTGTGGTTCTGCAGAAGACTATAATGCCTTCGTCAAGGAAATGAAAAAAGAATTAAGTTTTGACTCAAGTTTTAAAGGGACAAGGGACAGTATTTGCAGGCAAATGAGTAAATATATTTGACTGGATAAAAGTCCAGAAGTAGGGGGTGGGAATCCCAATGGTAAGACCCTTTTTTCTTCTTAGATCAGAGTTAGGAAGATGAATTACTTGCTTAGTATGGGAAATGTTTCAGGCATCTGAAGTCATTTCCTGTGGGGAAGGATTCATATTAATTTATGAGGAAATCAATAATCCTGAGTGGGATGAAACTGAATATCATATGGAGCATATCTTGTGTTCAAGACTCCAGAGACTAAGGAGTGATGGGCCAATCATAAGAAAGTCAAGATCAACGTGAAGGCTGTGAAAAAGACAAGAAAGGAATAGGTCAAGGAATATTTAGAGACAGATGACTGTGGTTATAAAAAAGAATGAAGTTTGCAGTCATGATATTTCACTATCATTTTGGTTATTGATATCAAGTATATAAATACAAGCCTTCTTTCCACAGAGATCTTTTGTATTCTGTACCCCAGGCTGCCTCTGGGCATCAGCACTATATCTTTAGAACCTTTTTCAAAGTAGGGCTGCTCAGCATCAGGAAAGTGGAATGAATACAGACTATAGCATATATGATAGCCTCATAGGCCCAAAACAATAATTTTTTGTCAAATATGGTACCCACAAGAGATATTAGTACAGTAAGATAATAAGAGGTGAAAAAGATGAAGAATAAGGCCAATGATCTCAAGGCGGTGGACTGAGCTTTCGTGCTAGAGTTACAGTGGCTGGTGTTGTGTCGTTTCATCTGCCTCCAGTGATGGACCAATGAAGCCACAAGTAAGAGGACAGAGACCAGGAACAGGAGGAAGGGGATGCCCAGTGCAATCATTTTATGAGGCCTGGAAAAATACTGCTCAAGCGCTTTAAACCTCTCACTCAAAGTGCTGTTGCTGAGTGAATAATCCAAGGTGAGTAATTGTCTCCAGGTGTGATTTCTAATAGCAGAAGGGATGATTGTCACACAAGTCATAATCAGAGAACTCAGTATCAACCAGGGAACCAGTCTCAAAATTCTCCATCTGAGCCAGCAGAAGACTGGATGAGTGAAAGAAGAGATCTTAACACAGTAGAAGAGAGCAAGCAAGCTGGTCAACCAGAACACAAGAACATTAGTGAACTCCCAGATGATCGCTGAATTCCAAAATATAGAATAAGAATTAGGTGTAGCAAAGACACAACAATTGTACACCATTGATGCCAATTGCTGACAGAAACGGCAGGTGCCCAGGCTGATAAGGATCATTTCCACAGGTGACAGTCTTTTGGATTTCACCCACTCTCTGCATAGTACTGCAACAGTGAAGATGCTCTGTGTGATTATGACCAAGGACTCAAGCATGTAGATGATCATGGAGAAGATATTGACTTTAAAGAGAACCATGCTTCTATTCTGAAGAATCTTCCTGGACAAAAGCTCAGAAGCTCTGTACCATTGTCCAGGTAGGCAACAGGTTTCTATTTGGCTGCTCTCTGGCATAAGAAACATCTGCCTCTGGATGCAAATTTTCTCCAGCTCATTTTTGACTTTGTCATTTTCCTACCTTCTGGATTTGTTTATGTTTTGCTTGCTGGTTTGTTATCACATCTGGAGGCATGGAAATGTGCTTTGAATGTGAATGCTTGCTCCTATGATGATTTGATTGCTTCCATTAAGAGTAATCTATTACATACCTATACTGTTTATTTCCTCTTCATTTACTAGCGTGCCCTTCAATTGTTTCTCCATTTTCTTTAAATATCTTCACATATTTCACCTAATATTTGAGCCTCAGAAAAGATGAATAATTCACTGTGCATTTATATCCTGGGTAATGTTTCCATCATGACTAAGGCTGTACTAATTCTGACCTCAGAAAGCCTTGAATGACCAGCCTCTTCAGCAGCTCATGGAGGATAACTATAGCCAAAATGTGAGGGTAAGCAAAAATGGTCTAATATAATGGTAGTAAAAATGGTATAACAATGGTGGAATTTCTAATCTCTACCCACCAACTAGCTAAAAGTCCAGACCTTTAAATTTCCCCACCCAATACAGACAAGTCACATAACTAACACTGAATACTTCAACTCAGAGAAAGAAAGCTGCAGGAAGCACTGCACTCTTCCTTGCTCTTCTTCCAATCTTGAGATGAAGTATTTGTATGTATTGTTCGTCTGCTAATTCTGATGCCATGGGCATATGCTTTATATAGTTTGAGAAACTGATTTGTTCCATTGATATTAGTACTTTTATTTTCTCCTTTCACATCTAGGTTATTTTCATCATTTCTCATAGATGGACTGAAAGAGTTCTGTTAACACCAGTCAAATACATTCCTTTTAAATATGTTGGCATTATTTCATAGCTATCCAAGGAGCTAGGAAAGGAATGCATTTCCCTTTGGCTTAGGACAACCATACCAGATAGGCACCAAATACTTTACTTTCAGAAATTACATATGGATTCTAATAGTTGGTGAGAGAGAAAAAGTGAAAATCACTGACCCTATGCATCATCTAAATAGAGCTTAGAATTCTTCACTATACTTCCCTGAAAACAAAATCCACTGAGCTCATGTACGTTACAGAGAAATGTTCACACATTTGTAACAAGAGCGAAATGTCCACATCTATTTATTTCAGAAGTTTTCATAATACAAATAGCCTAGAAAAGTTATAAATGGTCAGCCTGCTGAGTGAGAGCTAAAGTGAACTATGTTTATATAACACCATAAGACCACATAGACACTTATTTGTCTTCCTCAAAGCTAGCTTACTATTTTCCTTCCTTGTAGGCAAAACTGCCTCTTACGAGAGAAGTCTGAAATGACAGACTATTATTTTAAGGTCCCCTTCGTATATTCAGTTTAGGCATGAGAGAAAGAATCCATTCTGGGTACAGGGACCAAGGAGAAGCCTGCTGAGATGGTCTACAAAATAGGTTCCTCTCTGGTAATAACACAGATTCATTCATAAGGAAAATTCTTTCTTTATTTCACTCTGTGTTGTGTGTTATCCTATACTGTGTGTGATGTTGAGAACCGGGGGTAGGGCAAGGAAAAGCATCTCATGTTGTTGGTGAATGTTTAATAACTTTGAGTTGAATTAACTCTGAAATACTATTTTTGTGAGCAGAATATATCTTGCAGTTTAAGCCACTAAAAAGCCTTAAGACTGTGGGATAATGATGAAGCATTTGGGGGTTCAGGATTATGAACCCCAAGTGTGGGTTCTGTCCTAATCTTTAATAAAGAATTAAGGAAGACAGACTCAAGAAGGAAAAATTATGAATTATTCAGTTTAGTTGGGGAGAAACCACAAATTGTGGAGTTTATTTAAGGGGAATTGGGATCCAGGCAGGAAGGCTAGAACACGCTCTCATGTGGAAAACATACTTAAGAAAGATTGAAGTTTTAGAGAAACACTGGAGTAAAGCCACAAGTAGTTCATCATGTAAGAGAAACTCAGGGATTTAGAGGTCAGAGTGGAGCCACAACCATGTGGCATCTATGAGAGAAACCGAGGCTTCCAAGGGAAGAGCTGTGAGCACATGGAAGGTGGAATCTAGCAGCAACCTTTATAGTGGTTATAGATTCCGGTATGTAAAGGGAAGACCTGATTGATTAGTGGGTTGGAGGACTGACCCCAGAGCCAGCCCATCAGGGGGGGCCCATGTCTAGTCTGCCTGCTTGGACTCTAGTGCGAGGACTGTGGACAGCAGGGCTGGTGTAGATTAGTCTCTGTCAGACACAAGTTCCAGTTCTGCCACGGAGAGACCCTAGTTCCTTCTGGGCCTCAATTCCTGACTGAAACTGCCTAAAAGAAGATAGCTTACTCCTATTCTCCTTCAATAATGTCAGAGAGAGAGACAGAGACAGAGACAGAGACAGAGAGATGAGGAAGAGAAGGGAAGGGAGGGAAGGGGAAGTGAAGGGAGGGAAGGAAAGGAGAGATGCAGTGTTCTGCTGAATCAAGAGACCCCCAAACACCCATTTCATATAGCACTTAAAGAGACGTCAAGGGTGAAATGGACCTGATTTGGTGTTGGTCCCATCATGGTTCTAAGACCACTCAACATTTGTTTATGTAAAAAGTAATATTGCTTTGTTATTAAAAATGGCAAAGATGACAAAATATGTTTGCCCAAAATGGCAATTAATTTTTAGGGCAAAAACTTGCATCCTCGACATTTAAATTAATCCATCAATGCATTGATCCTAGATGAGAACATGGAAATTATCAATTCATATAAATCACAGATGACATTGCTGTCATGGTCTGTACCATGTACATGTGCATCACTGTCATGGTCTGTACCATGTACATGTGCATCAGTGACCGGTGTTTAGAGAAGTAAGTCTGCAATACAACCTCAACTAATGCATTCTGAGTCAGTGATGCTCCAGACACATCTGCCTTCTGTGCTAGTTTATTTACACTATTGTGTTTAAGAGAATAATTTTTTTTAATCAAGAAATTCAACTCAAATTTATTTTATTTTAAATTTCTAAAAGCCTTATAAATAGTTGTGCTATTCTCTTTTTTTAAGTTGTAATTAAAATATGGCACTTTTGAAAAGCAGATATGTAAAATACCTCTACCTTTCTATATAATAGTAGATTTAAATTTTGTGATAAGTTTTTGTTTATTGTTTTTGCAAACCTCAAGTGAAGAATGTTCAGTTAGGAAAGTTTAAGCAACCTGTCTGAAGTCATTACAAAGCTACAGAATTATCCTCGGCTTGGAGCACCAGTTAGTCATCCAGCATCCATGCTTCATTACCAGGGTGTAATATTTTGCCTCTTCTCCAGTGCTAGCTAGTCAATATCAAAGGATGTCTCTCTGTATAGTTACATTGCATTCTCTGTGTCTCTCTGTATAGTTACATTGCATTCTCTGTCTCTCTGTATAGGTGCTTTGCATCCTCTGTGTCTCTCTGTATAGGTACCTTGCATCCTCTGTGTCTCTCTGTATAGGTGCTTTGCATCCCTTGTCTCTATCTGTGGCCCCCAGCTTCACTTCCACTATTTGTTTTAGTGTTGGGAAGTGTAGAGCTGAGGAACACAGGCTGGAGAAAGATTTTGAAATGCTTTCTCTCTCTTAAAAAGAGATGCAAAGAGAAGTTCTCTTTTGTTCTAGTTATATATCGTGCTCTGTAATGTGACCCAGCGGGTTGGGTCGCTGCCTTGCTCAAGGAGGATCAGGTTAAGGCAGGACAGAAGTCAGGAAGTATCTCGGTCTCTAACTGCAGCATGTAGTAAGACTGACCAGTCGTGGAGACACTCCACTTTGGATGTTCTGGTTTTGAGATCACATTTCTGTAACTTGGTTGGAAATATTTAAGCTGCAGTCAAAATCATTCTTGAGAATAATTCTTTTATACATGCACACTTTAGTGCTCCAAACTTGTGAATATGTTACCTTCTATGGCAAAAGGAACTTTGCAAATATAAGATAATCACTTTGTCATTTTAAGCCACTAAGGTGATAATAGTTTAGTATAGCAGCAGATTGCAAACAATAGAGACACCAACTCCAGTGGTCTCAGGCCCTCTCGGGCCCTGGTGCTTGTACAAGAACTACACTGAGCCATATCTCCATTCCTATACATACTTCTATAGTTTGCAAGTTAATTGTAAACTAAGTTTTAAGTTTATAAATCAAAGAATTATAGGAGTGTTTGATTCTTCTAGAGCATTTACCATTGTTCAACCATGCTATGAAGACATCCCTGCTTTAATCCCTTATGTCTGTATAAATCCTTTTCTAGCAGAGGAAACTCGCTGGGACTTTCTTATTCTCCAGATTTGTGAACCTACATTATGTTCTTTGGACAGCACTCCAAATTCTGCTTTTTTAATTATGCTGAAAAAGTTTCTATGTTTCTATGACCACAAATGAAATAGTTAATGCTCTTTTTCATTTCAAACCATTAACCATCCTGGTGTGATATTATTATCTTTAGCTGTCAGAAGCAAACACTATACACAGGTAGAGCCATGACTTCTGAATGAAGACTTTGCCTCTGAGAGTACTGTGAAAACATCCAGTCCCTTACGGCTTTCAGCCACCTTGTTTTATTTAAATCCACAGACAATTCAGCTTCAGCGATAACTTAAATCGACTCCTGCTCCTGCAAGTAGCGAGGCTTCTTTTCAGCCCAGCCTGCAGTCTCATTTTTCTTGGCGCATATTTCTGTTTTGTGGGAGACGATTGCATCCATCCTTCAGGACTGTGAGGGAAACGATTTTGCTCTCACCCCAGAATGAACATCACAAGTTGTTCATCTGCTTTTCTTTTGGCAAATTCCTCCCTGATATAATTTGAACTCCCACAGGCCTGTTGACAAAAAATTTTATTACGTTACCTTTGACCCTTGTGAAAATAATTCCAGTTTGGTCAAAGATTGGATTCTGTTGTGTCTCATCTGTGGGTTTCCAGCATTCAATAACCATAAGGATTGATCTTGTTCATGTGGTAATGACTTCCAAGGGATCTGCCTTTGAGAAGACTGTGCAGTTGTAGCTAAAATGTAAGATGCCTTAGTATGGGGTTGGAGAAAATCCTCTTTCCCATTTTGGATTCTGCCTCTCATCTGCATGGCCTAAGGGAGGTCATTTTTTTCTTTGCTTTTGATCTCATCCTTTAAGTAAGAATCTGACCACTGATTTGTTTATTCTCTACTTTGTTGAATGAATGCATTCCTGAAATCCTGGGAGCATGTACACAGTCAAATTGAAAAATGAAAATTATAGAAAATATAAGAACTAGAATTTAGTATTAAAATGACATCCCCCAAAGGTCTTAGGTAAAGTCCTGACCAAATGGAGTTAAAGAAGGCTGCCTGCCATCCTCATGATACCACAGCTTTGTTCAGGGAGCACCCATAGTCCCACTGACTCTTGCTCACCACTCCTAACGGTCACTACCCTTGGGCCCTTTGAACCATTGGGCATTTGGGGTGCACAGCTTGTGTACGTGTAGTATGGCTCCTTTCCTGCACTGGCTGTGTTCTGCTAGTGGGGTATCAAGGCGAAGCACACACTTCATAGACTCAGAGATCTTCTATTTGTTTTGTTTCTCATACCCTCAGGATATTGGGTAAGTTCACAAAGCTTGAAGAAGTTAGACAACAGCCATAATTCCTACACCCAGATATTCCTCTTCACTTGGAGAATAGTTGGCAATACAAATTGAGCCATTTCCCAGACCTACGGAGTCAAAAATTCTCTACTTCTTTTTAATTTTATCTATTAATTCATTATTATTCTGATATGTGTATGTGTGTTGCACTGTATGTGCACTTGGATTATAGGGATGTGCTCTCAAACCTTGCATTTTACCTGGCTTTGAGGGATTTGAACTCAGGTTCTCATGCTTAGATTGAGTCATCTATCCAGCATCAGAAATGTGAATTTTTTTGGTTGTTCGTATGTGCTCTGTGTGTTATGTTGTAGGCACGTGTATGTGTGCACGTGGCACCCCATGTGCTCACTTGTGCTGGGATCTGCTGGACTGTGGTAGCCAGAGTGGAGGAACATTGCTCTTCTGCTCCTTCTCTTTGAGCCGGAGCTTGCCATTGCTTCCACCAGGTCAGCAATTTTCAGATCTTTGCTTCCTTACAGGAATGGGTATGGCCATCTCCACCTGCCTATGAGGCTTCTGGGAATCAATCTTGAGTAGTTTCTCAGGCTTCTTCAAACCCTCAAGCTTGCACAGGAAGTGATTTTAACTGCTGAGCCATCTCTCCAGCCCCAATGTGAATGTTAATAGCCTTCTCTGAGTTTGATGCTTGATCAAGTTTGAGAATCACAGGTATCATCAGCACATCATTATTGGGTTCTATTAGCGTTGGAATGACTTTCGGGATTATTTTGCAGGATGTTCCAGTTATAAATGGATTTTTTTTAACTCCAATGGAAGGTGTAACTCGAGCTCAAGATGCATCTTCTAAAAACGTGCTCCTCCACCATGAAATATGTCCTTGTTCTTGTGGATATATGACATGTTTGAAAATAACATAATTAGAGAAAGGTCTTAGAATAAATCTTTAATTATTAATGTTTAGAAGGAAGAAAGAAAGAAGAAAAGGAAGAAAGAAAGAAAGAAAGAAAGAAAGAAAGAAAGAAAGAAAGAAAGAAAGAAAGAAAGAAAGAAAAAGAAAGACAATTTTGCTACCGAAAAGCTGTGTGGACCGTCTCCTTTGGCTATTGTGTGTATCTTTAGTTATCAGGTCCATGACTCATCAACCCTGGGAACCACCCTGATGGGTAACTTATATATTTCTATAACACACGAATTATTTGCATAAGAAAAAGGAACAGAGAGAATGAAAATAATAAGAAAAGATAGGACTAAGAAGAAAAGAGGAAGGATTAATAAAGGAGGAAGAGAGAAGACAGGAGCTTCCAAGCTTTCTGTTACATAGTGATCACAGGCTGCCTGAGCCCTCAGCAAGGAAAAGAAAGCTCTGCTGGAGCTGCACCCCATAAAATAGTGGAGTTAGAAACAACCATTTGTCAAGCCTAAAGATGCTAAGCACATGCCATTATCTTGTTAGAACCAGCTCCCAGCCTTCAGATTTTGATATCCACACGCATAAAGAACATTTGTGTTCTTTTCACAGATGAAAAAAAAGGACCATATGGTGACAATTAAACATGTAAACTGCCTTTAATTCAATCATACTTGATAAATGCTTGCCACTGCTTCTTTTAATATTTCTAAGACAGGAATTTAGCAGATGATGGTACAATCTGAATTATCTTTAACTCAAGTCACCCTACCTATTCTGTGACCTAAAGACAGGAAAAAAGCAGCACTCCAATGCATTATCAGAGGAGTGTACTTTAGACAGAGGCTTACAACTTTGCTGTATACATCTTTAGATGAGAACAGCAATGTGAAGATTATAAATTGTAAATATTAGAAATACAGTTTTCAAAAAATGTTTCTTCTTATAAAAGAGTAAAATTTAGGTTGAAACACAAAATTAATAAGTAAGCAAAGCAATCTTGCTGTGAAAAAGGGCATCTAACTGTTTCCTTCCATTGTTCCAGTTTCACACACTAGCACAGCAAACATTTGGCAGGGTATGGTTTAAATCACAAAAGTGAAAGGATTTTCTCCTGAAAGATGACCTATGCTGGTTGTAACTGTTCTCATTCATTCATTCCACAAATATTTACTAAGATATTATGTCAGGCTCTCATCATAGTGCCCTGGGAAAACAGATGGAGTTTTTATGTACTATTAGAGATATCAACTTTAGATACTATTTTAGAACTAATGAGTGGGAAGTTGAGCAAATCAGAGGTTGGCTGATATATATGTATGTAGAAAGAAGAAATAGAAGGGTTCAAAAACTATCATATTTTTGCAAAAAAATTTACATGATAAAACAATATGCTCTATCACATCTGCTTTATCAAATTAATAAAAGCCAGGATTTTGTAAAACATCTAAGAAAATACTGAAGATACATTTCCCCACTATAATTTGCTATATCTACTTATAATATTTAACTGGTATTATACTGTAAAGAAACAGTAAGTAGAACCTTTAAAGACTACATTAAATTAATAACATTTTGACTATGTCTGTGCTGCATACATTTTCACTTATTTTGTGTCCCTTTTTGTTTTCATATATTTGTACTTTTCAGCATCATCTCCTATGCCTTCTTTTAGTATCTCTCTGGAGAAAGTTCTTGAGCACAAAGATTCAAATTAGTTCAAATATTATCATACTGATGTGATAGTGTCACATTATGTTACATCATGTAGCATGACAGTTTAATATCCTTCCCCAGTTTTTCAAGATATTACTTATTGGTTTGGGTATGATTCATCAAATTATTTCTCTCCTTTGCATCTAGGTGAACAGAAAAAGCTCTCTTCTAGACAGTATAAAGCAAAGCAAAACAACAACAGCAAAAAATAAAAAGAAAGAAACAAGCTGGAATGATATAGATGAATTAGCTGGCCACTTAGGGCTTTTGAAAATAAGTCTTTGTTCTCATGCCAGCACACATAGGATTTCTTAAGAGTCACTATCTCGACTAGCTGATCCACTCTATCTTCCCAGTTTAAGTCTCCATATCTCATCTAAAGGTGATAGAGAAGAAAAAAGAAACAGAAAAAAATTAACATGAAGGCTGAGTAATTCTAAATTATTTTAAAAATTATGTTTGTCTTATCTTGGAAAAGGAGAACATATGAAACTGAAAGAAGGTTAATAATATAGTATTTAACATAAAGAAAAATCTATACCTTTTATGCAGCACCAAATGCTTTATTTGAATTACCTGCCATTACTTCCTTTGTAAGTCAGTTGAACTAGTTAAGGATGCCTGGTTAAAAAGGGAATTCCAATAAGTTGGATTTTTCCATTTTTTATACTGTGTGCTAAAATGCACACAGTATAAAATTAACCATCTTAGTCTTAAAGGTACATACAAATCATTAGTGTTAAGTTTATTTATTTATTTTTTAAAAATATTTTATTTATTCATTTTCTAGCAGAGAGATACAGAGGGAGAGAAGGAGAGAGAGAGAGAGAGACAGAGACAGAGACAGAGAGACAGAGAGAACCAGAGCCACCATCTTGTGGTTCTGGCTTATGTGGGTCCTGGAGAATTGAACCAGGGGCCTTAGACACTGGAGGCAAGTGCCTTAACCGCTGAGCCATCTCTCGTAAGCCTCACTGTGTTGACAGTATCCTGTACATTTGGGTATGCTATATTTTCATTGCGGCTTATCTCTAAATATTTTCTAATGTTGCTTTGTCTTTTGTCTTTGATATATAGGGTATGTAAAAGCCCATTTTTGAATTTCTGAAGATTAATGAATCTTCCAGTTTCTCTTCTGTCAATTTCTAATTTTATTACATTGTGGTTAGAAATGATAGTTAGCAATAATATTGATCTTTGAAAAGCAGCTTGAACTTAATATGTGGCCCAACATACTTCTTTCTCTCATATTCCACACCCTAGCCATTAAAATAGCTGTGTGTTCAAAATATACCAGAAATCTATCATTTTAAACTTCTTACTTTCCTGGAGCAAACTCCTATCATCTCAATGTCAAGTTTCCCTCCTGCTATTCCTTCTCATTCAACCCTTCCCAACTTAACTTTTTGTAGAATTTTTGTAGATGCCCTACAAAATCTTTCTTCCCCAAACCCATCATTTCTATACTTATACAAATTAAAGATGTCAGTGACACTTGAACTCTCCTAATTCCTCTACCCAATACATAGTTTAGTATCGTAATCCCTAATCCTTTCACATGCACATGGAAAGCTACTATTTTCACCTCATTTTCTATCACACGTTTCATCCTATGTCCATCTCACACTACCTACCTTTTTTTCTGTTTGTTCATGTTACTATCCGACTTGATCAATGTCTGCTTTCTGCATCACATTATATGTGTTGTGAGGGGAGACATTTACGTTGAGTACAGCTATCACTCAACTGCCCACAGAAGTGCCTGAATCATAAGAACCTTCTATATATTATATTGAATTTTGCTATTGCTACTCTGTGTTTTTTAAGGCATATCACAAGTTCTTGAAAGCAATTGCTCATTAATACAAATGGGCCAGACAAAACAGTGGATAATCGAAAATCCCTGTGTATTAGGAAAGGCATTCAATATGAATACTGTGACAATACTGAAGACATAAGGATATTTTCGGGCTGGAGAGATGGCTCAGCCATTAAGGCACTTGCCTCCAGTGCCTAAGGCCCCGGGTTCAGTTCCCCAGGACCCACATAAGCCAGACCCACAAGGTGGTGGCCCTGGTGCATTCTCTCTCTCTCTCTCTCTATCTCTCTCTCTCTCTCTCTCTGCTTGAAAATGAATAAATAAAATATTTTTTAAAAAAGGATATTTTCATGAAAAAACATGTTAATAAAGCTAAAAATAGTGGCAGTTTATGTTAATAAATAAAGTAGCACTTTGATAGGTTCATTCATTATGTCTTGGAGGATAGTTGAAGATTCAATGTAATCAAAGAAATAAGTTTGTGAAAAGTTACATTGGTAACATGTAGTGGTTACCAATGAGGAAAATAGAAGTAAGGGAGACAAGTGTCGTTTGGGTCTAATAGCTGTGATTGTGCTATATGATGGTAAACTGTGTCCCCAGAGATGAGCTCTGCAAGGGGCTCCTCTCTTCTGTCATGTGCTAAAGTAGCACATGTGTTTCAAGTGACTTTGAAATGCAATGATCTGACTACAGCTTCCCTTTGCCTTGACCTCTGGCAGATGCTCTCTGAGCCGGCTTTGGCTTCCTCCATGGCACTTGTTCTCTGTCATATTCCAACCTCCCCCCCCCCTCCCACTTCTCAGCATCACCAGTGTGGCTTGCTCCTTCCTGTGGAAGTTCCTTACGTTTTCCTGTACCTAACCTCTTAGGTTGACTTCATGGCCACAGGTTATTCCTGGCTGAACACCAACATGTTTCCACTTGTATTCTTTTTCACATATGTATCTCACCTACCCTCAATGCCTCAAATAATAATAATATTTCACCTGACTTAAAGTAAAGGAAGTTAGAGCTTAATCATGGTTCATTTACAGTTCACGTGGCTCTCTCCATGCAGTTCTGAGAAATTAATATTTCTTTTCTCTGCTGAAGCTCCCTCATATTATCCTGCTCAACTTCTTTTGGGTTTACTTTTATATTTTGTCTGTTTTTCCCCTACAAACACTATTCCTCTCATTATTTCCTCAGGCTTTTTATATTCTAGTGCGTCCACACATTCCCAGATGATACCATCAAAACAAACAAAACTCAACAATAAGAAGCAAAACTGCACAAAATCCTTTAATACTTGTGGCCTTTATTTAACTTCTAAGCTTATAATGCAAGACTCCAGGGTACAAGCTCATCCAATATCTCTGTTTTCTGTTTGTGCCTACACTTTAAAAGCTATTTCTTCCTCCACTTTTTGCCTGAAACCACTCACCAGAACTCACCAGTCTATCACCAATTCCCTTCTTCTAGCCTTGCTGTGTTCTTCCTTTAATTAATTATCAAGCATCTACTTTATGCAAAGGAGTTTATTAGGCAGTGTGGAAAGAATATAAAACAATGAATATCAGCACCCAAACTTAGATTCTTTCTAAATAGGAAGGCCACATTATTTACTTAGTGTTGGTTGGAAAACAGAAAAAATGTAGTTGGGTATAAAAAGCATATGCTAAGGTGATTATTAAAAAATATATAGATAGATAAAAGATAAACACAATAAGTGAAGATCGCTGTGGTATAGTGAGAATATGAGAATAGAATAAAATCTTCCTGGTCAGATTGAGTAGGTTAGAATCTTCATGATCCTCTAACTTCATTCAAGGTGTGAATTAGTCCATGTTCTGTTCCATAACGAAATAGGGCTTGGTCACTTATAATGAAAAGAGATTATTTTAGCTTACATTTGGGAGGCTGACAGTCCACGAAGCATGACACTGTCTTGTGGGGAGCCCCTCATAGACACACCCTACAGCAGACAGGCAGGACACATGCAAGATGAGCAAGAATATGGCAGGGCACAAAAAATAGATAATGGGGAGAGGCTTTTTATAACAAATTTCTCTTGAAAGAATCAACTCAGGATCTCACGAAAACTTTAATTCCTTCTGAGGGACTTGCCAAGCCCACCACCTCACAGATGGCCAAGATTTTAATACATGGACCCTTGGGGTTAACAAACTGCATCCAAGCCAACAAGTTAGTCCTCTGTTGAATCAGTTCACTGTAGTATTGGAAGTGAACTACCTTAAAAGTTCAGCTTGAAGAATAAAACCATCAGTTTAAACAAGCTAGCTCATTTCCTAATACTTAGTAAACTCAAGGCATGTATTACTTGGCGTTCTCTAGAGGAACAGAACCAATAGAGAATATATATTACAAAGGGGCTTATTAGATTGGTTTCTATCACACAGGGTAGTAGTCTTGTCTGGAGGCTGGCAAGGCTGAGAGCCCTGTTTCTGCTCAGCTCATGAAACTGGATGCTTCAACAGTGATAACCTTTTTTATTTTATTTTTATTTTTTCTTTATTAAGCAGAGAGAGAGAGAGAGAGAGAGAGAGAGAGAGAGAGAGAGAGAGAGAGAGAGAGAGAGAACACCAGGGCCACTACCTTGTGGGTCTGGCTTATGTGGGTGCTGGGGAATTGACCTTGGGGTCTTAGGCCCTGGAGGCAAGTGCCTTAACCACCCTCCAGCCCAGCAACAGTGATAATCTTAAAGCCAGAGGATTCCTAGAGAGCCACTGGTCTTCAGACTGCGTTGGTATGTTGGAAGGCCACAGAAGCTGCGTTCCAATGGTGGGAAAGGTACCGACGCACTCACCAGCAAGGAGTAAGCCTGTCAGTCAAACCCCTGCTTTTCCTTAGACCCTCTTTATCCACAGGCTGTCACTGTGAGGATGTTCCCTCTCAGCGAACCCTTCCTTGAAACACCTTCACAGACACTCATGTTGCTAGTGTTACATGCAGCTGTGCCCAATCCTTACACAGGACACTTTTTAAGTATACCCCTATGGTTTAGCTCAGTTTTTGCTTTATGTGTATACTTGTCCAAGGTCTTCAGATTTCCCCCACAATAGGTCATGAGTTTAATTTCTGGCAATGGAAAACACAACTCTCACCTCAAAGAGAATGAGAGGTAGTTTATTCTGGCGCCAAATATGAATTATGACAGACAGGAACACAGATTCAGATAACCCCAAATTTTATGTTCTTACATGTTACATAACAGTTGAAAGCCATAGCCAAGGCACTTTCAAATACATTGGTGGGAACATCAGGTAGATTGGTTATATCATCCGTGTGTGACCAGGTCATCTGTGTGACCAGGATGTGAGGTCAGTCACACAGCTGAGCAATGAAGGACTCTTAAAGGACTAAAGGTAGCTTGAAGGAATTTGGCTCTCAACCTGCAAATTCCCATCTCTCCACGATCACAGTCCATTCTGTCTTTTTTGAAGTAGATGTAATGCCTTTCAGTTCACATTGTCCCTTTTTTTTAACTTTAAAAATGTTTTAAATAATTAGTATTATTTTGTTTTCCAACACCACCTCATTACCTCATTATTTTAACATGCATACATATATGTATATGTATATACACACGCCCATTTATTTAGTTACTTTCTGCAAACAAATTCTTGATCAGAAACAACTTAAGGAAAGAAAGGCTTTATTTTGGCTTACAGTTTTTACTAGAAGCCTTGTATCTTGACATGGAAGGTAATACAGTCTGGTGTGTCTGTGGTCAGGAAGTAGAGGAAGAACGGGAAGTAGATCTCAATATCCTCACTACCACCAAGTGACCCCCATGTTCCAGAAAGTCTGCACCTCCTAAAGTTTCCACAACCTTTCCAAACAGCCTACCAGCTGGGCATCAAGTACTCGAACACATCAGGCTATGGGGGATATTTAATATTGAAACCACAATAAAAAATAATCTTTTTATTTAGATAAAAAGATAACAAATCACAGACTGGAGAGAGAATAGTAGAAGGAAAATCCTAGATAAAAGAGGTTTCTAAAAAGTCACTTTCCTCAAGGAAAAACACTTTAGGATGGATTTTACCCTGAGAGGTGAGAAACGCTAGAAAAAGCGGTGTTTACGTTCAGAAGCTCCCAGAACAAGGTAGGAAAACTGCCTGCTTTATGAGTGACTGTAGTGTGTAAGTAAGAGGCCGCATCCATGGAACATTGTAATCAGGATTTAATAAGCATGGGTCACAAAGGCAGAGCAAGTCATTGAGGCAGAATTAGGAAGATGAACAACCCAGGCCTGTAACCATGGAAACACAATAAACCAAGGATAATTCTAAACCCCTGATCAGTTTTTGTTTAGCATTAAATGCCAATTGGAAATGAAGGAAAATGAAGTGCTAAAAATACCTAGATGTTACTTCACAAATCATCTAAAAGACAAATAAGCAGAGAGATATTTGCCATGACTAAATGGAGCCTCAAATACCAGTGCTTGGCATTACACACAACCCGTCCTCCCAGTGGACACAATAATGTGAGCAAAACTTTGCATTTTTCTGTTGCGATAGGAGGTAGAAAATTAAAGTTACTAAAGTCACACAACCAGATATTTGCAACAACTGAAAGAAATAAAATGATATGGATAAGTATCAATAGAGTACTTAATCTATCAGTTACTTTTCTTATTGCTCTGAATAAATACCCGACAAGAAGCAACTGAAGGCAGCAAAGGCTTATTTTGGCTTACAGTTCCAGTGGATCTAGCCCATCACTCAATAAAAGGCAGTGAGAAGTGCTCATCCCATTGAGTCTTTGGGCAGAAAGCCATGAACATGATGAATGCTGGTGCTCAGCTCACTCATTCCTTTTTGAACAGTTCAGAACCAACAGTCCACATCCAAGGTGGATCTTCCTACCTTAGTTAACCTACTCTAGTAAATCCCTCACAAATCAACCCAAAGGTTTATTTCCATTGTGATTCTAAAGCACATCAAAAATGCTGTTGAGAATGTGGGAAAAGAGGAACTCTCATCCACAGTTGGCTGGAGTGCAGACTAACATTGTGGAAATCCATGTGGATGGAGGTTTATCAAAAACTTAGGGATAGGTATGCAGACTTATAGAAAGAAGTGAGATGTTATGAATGAGGAGTAAGGGAAGGGGGGAGGGGAATGGCTTAAGCAGGAGGCCAATCCAAATTAGGTTCAAAAACATAAAATCCTCACGAGCATACTGTAACCTAAAGAGTAAATAGTGGGCGTCAACTGGCAAGAGGGGTCATGAATATCAGGGGAGAATGTTTAAGTCTGTGAATAATTGAGCAGTCTGAAAGCCCAGGGTCCCAGTCACCAGTCCCTTCCCTCACTGAGCTGTTGACCAAAGTGACCCATGAGGTTCCAAAAACAAGACAGAATTCTGTCACGGCTCTCGAACGCCCTCCCCAGGCCTGAGACAAAATCCTGTTGCTGAAGAAACCACAGAATGCCATTGATCTTCATCGAGAGTCCCAGCGAGGTCTGAAATGGTAACCAACCCCCAGATGGCAGTTAGTGAGGGGCTGGAGGGCACTGCACAAGCTGCCAGGGGAAGCTAATCGGCGAAACAGGCCATTGGCATGAAACATAGTCTGCGGCCATGAGTAGGCTGGATACAGTTCCTATTGGGAGAGAACAGCAAACTAAGAAAGGAGCAATTGTGCAATGAAGGAGCCTGGGCCTGGGGGAGTCAATCAACAGCCATTAAATTTGGCCAAATATTCCACTCAGTGAGGGGGAACCCTTGATTGGAAATGGGGATTTAGGGCAATATGCATCAGATCCCATACTCTTGGGCTCCCAAGAAAAGATGCACTATGCGAACGTCTGACAGGGAGGCTACTAAAAATAGAAACTAGGTAATCCAGAATGGCGTATATTTGTTAACCTATACTGTTCTAACTCTCCGATGGAGATTGTATTTGTATTTTT